>CM060343.1:4257207-4264707 GCA_030674155.1 Stramonita haemastoma
CGTGCGCTAAATAGTGATGTGTAACACACAGGACCTCGGTTTATCGTCTCATCCGAAAGACTAGCGCCCAGACCACCACTCAGGGTCTAATGGATGGAGAAAAAGTTTTGGGTCCACACGGGATTTCGAACCACCGCACACTCCGACCAGGACTTTTTGCTTTCTAGGTAAGGCGCGTTACCACCTAGACCACCGATCCATCTTAAAGAGTCCATACACTTTATCAGACGAGTAGACTATTCAATGTGCTATTAGCTTGGGGTGTTGGGGGGGAGGGTGCTGGGGGGAGGGGCGGTTGTCGGTTGTGTTGTTCTTCAGCTTAAGCTCCATGATTCACCTCCGTGCGTATGCGACCGTTTACACCTTCAACGGAGGCACTGGAAGGATCGGTGGTCTGGAGGTAACGCGCCTGCCTAGAAAGCGAAAAGTCCAGGTCGGAGTGTGCGTGGTTCGTACCCGTTTGGGCCCTAAAACTTTTCCCCCATCCATTAGACCATGAGTTGTGGTCTGGGCGCTAGTCTTTCGGATGAGACGATAAACCGAGGTACTGTGTGTTATACATTATTATATAACGCACGTAAAAGAACCCACGCAACAAGGGAGTTAGTTGTCCCTGGCAAAATTCTGTAGAAAAAAGCCACTCTGATAGGAAACAATTAATACAGTTGCAGGCAGGAAAAAGAAAAAAAATAATGGTAGGCGCTGCACTTGTGGCGAACGTGCTCTCCCCAGAGAGGGCAGCCCGAATTTCAAGCAGAGGAATCTACTGTGACATAAAGTGGTATAAAATAAATACTAGCCGCATTCTCACTTAAGGAATGCTATCTAAACTTGACACATGTGTGTATGCGTTTTTTTCCTTTCTTATTTTATTCTTTTTTTGTTGTTGTCTGTTCCTACTGGCATGAAACTCTTCCGAAAGGTGGAACAGGTTTTTAACGTGACTATAAGATGTTCTGCGTGCATTTATTTTCTTTATTTTATTTTATACCACTTTATGTCACAGCAGATTTCTCTGCGTGAAATTCGGGCTGCTCTCCCCGGGAGAACTCGTCGCCACAAGTGCAGCGCCTACCAATATTTTTTTTCTTTGTCCTGTATGCAACTGTATTTGCTTCCCTATCAGAGTGGCTTTTTTCTACAGAATTTTCCCAGGGTCAACCGCCTTGTTGCCGTGGGTTCTTTTACGTGCGCTAAATAGTGATGTGTAACACACGGGACCTCGGTTTATCGTCTCATCCGAAAGACTAGCGCCCAGACCAACACTCGTGGTCTAATGGATTTGGGAAAAGTTTTTGCACACGGGGCCTCGGTTTATAGTCTCATCTGAACGACTTGTGGGGAGAGTGGAGTCAGCACTGATATCAACTCCGGGGTAAAATTCCCCAAACCTGTGGCCCTGTAGTGGCTTGATCTTGGGGGCCGTCAGACTACAAGTACAATGCCCTATCCACTAGGCTACAGATCCCGCCTCCAGTAATTACCATAACGTTAGTCTTGGGTTCAACGCTTATATTGTTTATTGTTGATATTTATTTATTTATTTATTTTATTCTTTTATATCAAGGATAATGGGATAAGCACTCCTGTGCTTTTTTTTTTCATCCAGTCCTCGTGTGTATGCAGTTGTGTAAATATTGTCATTATTGTCGTGTTGTTGTTGGATATTTGTTGTTGTTGTTGTTTTACAGAATAGTGTAGGCTTTACTGCTTTGGTTTCTAACCCTGTTGGAGGCATGAGACTTTCTTTGTTCTGTGTTTCTCCCTTTCCCTTGTATTGCCAGTTGCATCCTCATAAAAGAAGGGGACGGGATAGCTCAGTGGTCAGAGCACTCGCTTTCCCCTAGTCAAGTTTAGTAGCGTCGTTACCAGTTGGATGGGTGACCGTTTGCGCGCCTTGGTTTCAGTACAGTTCCCCCAGTTCACCCAGCTGTAAATGGGTACCTGCCCTCTTTAGGGTCAGAGAAGGTAAATGCAGCGAGGGAGAGGAGATGGGCACCGCCCTCAATATGCTGGCTCCTGAAGAAGCTGAGGTCTCTGACGCCTCGCTCCCCTACGACCACACAGGTTTTGGGACACCTTTACCTTTATCCTCATAAAAAAAACCCAACCTAGATACATCGTATTCGTTACATGACATTCTTCGTGTTTGTGACATTTTGCAGTTTGTCAATGTGCTGTAGAGACATTCTTTAATAACTTGAAAAAACTCTACAAATTGTAAGAGATTTTGAATATGGGTACACACGAAAATGACAGATACATACTTATATTCATTCAATTCTGTACACCTTCACTTTCACCAGCCCGGTTTTTTGTTTTTCCAAAGTATCCAGAAAATATCGAAAGCATTAAAAGGGAAGGCGAAAAAACTAAAGTGACAAAGGAAGTATCGTTGTTTTATTCATCGTCCACGCAACTAACTATCTTGCGGGCATTAACAAACAAACAAACAAAAGGAACCGGCAGATGGGAGACAAGCACAAGAAGCACTGACTCTTATAATTGGCTAAGGACATTGCAACAAGGACTGGGAATTGATTTGAATTTTGGTGCTTTGATCTGTAGGTCTACACTTATCCCGCGGGGATGCAGGGGCCTCTCAGTATAAATAGCATTCCCACCTTCTGAAAATTTGTGCCAGGAATTCCCTCTTTTCTATCCCGCTCTTTGTTTCTGCTTTGTTCTTTTTTTTTCTTTCTGTCACCTCCTTCTTGTCTATTTTCTGCCTTCTTATTGTCCATTTTCTTGCCTTTTTCCCTAAAAGACTTAAAACTCAATTCTTCTCCCAGGCCGAAGTCAGACGCGCTGGGCCTGACTTGTCAGGCGCTTAACGGCAGTGCAACACAATTTCTCTCATAAAGCAGACAACAATAGTTGATGTCTGAGCGTTTGTCGAAGAAGAAGAAGAAGAAGAAGAAGAAGAAGAAGAAGAAGAAGAAGAAGAAGAAGAAGAAGAGGAGGAGAGGAGAGAGGAAGAAGGAGGAGGAGAAGAGAGGAGGAGGAGAGGAAGGAGGAGGAGAAGAAGAAGAAGAAGAAGAAGAAGAAGAAGAAGAAGAAAGAAGAAGAAGAAGAAGAAGAACAAGAACAAGAAGAAGAAGAAGAACAAGAAGAAAAGAGGAAGAAGAAGAAAAGAAGAAGAAAAAAAAGAAGAAGAAAGAAGAAGAAGAAGAAGAAGAGAAGAAGAAGAAGAAGAAGAAGAAGAAGAAGAAGAAGAAGAAGAAGAAGAAGAAGAAGAAGAAGAAGAAAAAAGTACACAAACAACAGCTTGATAATCTGAGCTTAAAACTCTTCGACAAGGGAACAATCCTGAATAATGCTCTATGGTCGCAAGGGCATAAACATAGGATTGATAGTCTGAGACCTTGGTTAACTAAATTCACGATCCGATAGAAAAAAATAGTCATCTGTGTTACTTGTTGTAAGCTATTTTCAATTTGTGTAATATGTTTGATATGTATGAGACTGGCTTAAAGCAACTGCACGATCTGTACAAAACTAACAATGTGTTATCGTTGTTAAAAAATGGTATTTTTTCTTAACATTTGTGAATAGTTCACATTGTCTTTAGACTTTAGCTTAAAGCTCAAACCGCACGATTCTGTAGAAAGCTTAGTCTCTGTGTGATCGTTGTATGTGGTATTTTCCAACATTTGTGAATTGTCTGAGTATCTTGGCTTTAAAGCTAAATGCACGATCGTGTAGAAAGTTAGTCATCTGTGTATCGTTGTTTAATATGGTCATTTTTCTCCAATTTTGTGTAATATGTTTCAGACATTGTCTGAGACCTTTGCTTTAAAGCTAAAATGCACGATTCTGTAGAAAGCTTAGTCATTGTGTTATCGTTATAAAGGCATTTTTCTTTAACGTTTGTGTAATATGTTTCATCGACATTGTCTGAGACTTTAGCTTTAAAGCTAAACGCACGATTCTGTAGAAAGCTTAGTCATCTGTGTTGATCGTTGTTATTGGTATTTTTCTCCATAATTTGTGTAATATGTTTCAACATTGTCTGAGTACCTTGGCTTTAAAGCTAAACGCATGATTCTGTAGAAAGCTTAGTCATCTGTGTGATCGTTGTTATAAAATGGCATTTTTCTTTAACGTTTGTGTAATATGTTTTTGATATTGTTTGAGACCTTGGCTTTAAAGCTAACTGCACGATTCTGTAGAAAGCTTAGTCATTGTGTTATCGTATATGGCATTTTTCTTTAACGTTTGTGTAATATGTTTCACATTGTCTGAGACCTTTAGCTTTAAAGCTAAACGCACGATTCTGTAGAAAACTAGTATCTGTGTTATTGTTGTTAGTGGTATTTTCTTAATGTTGTGTAATATGTTTGTTGTTACGTGGTATTTTTCTCCAATGTTTGTGTAATACGTTTCTGATGTTGTTTTAACAGTAAAATTATGTTGCAAGCAAATATTGATTCATAGAGGGCTCTCGCAACCTGTTACTTCCACCCCTTGTCATAAGTTTTCCCAGTACAGTGTTACCTATAGTGAATAGACGTAAAATCGAACTTGCCCACACACACGTACACACGTCCGCATGTGCATGCACGTGTGCACGCGCGCACACACGCACACAAACATGTGGTTACACACACGCGCGCACGCACACACACATGCACGCACGCACACATCCCCACCACACACACACACACATGCATACACACACGCATATGCGTTCATGCACGCACGCACACACATGCAGGCACGCACGCACACACAAACACACACACATTAGACAGACAGACAGGCAGACAGTAGATAGACAGACAGTGAGGAGAGAGAGAGAGAGAAGAGAGAGAGAGGAGAGAGAGAGAGAGAAGAAGTGGTGAGTGTGTGTGTGTGTGTGTGTGTGTGTGTGTGTGTGTGTGTGTGTGTGTGTGTGTGTGTGTGTGTGTGTGTGTGTGTGTGTGTGTGTGTTTTGTGTGTATCTTTGTCGGTGTCGGTGTCGTGTCTGTGTCTGTGTGTCTGCGTGTGAATTATCATAAGTAAAAACACAGTAGTGATATTAGAACAGGAAAAATACTAACTCCTAAGCAAAGCAAATTGGCCAACTGGACTTTGAATCAAACATTCACAAGTTCTGATCATTAATAAAGTAACTCAATACCTTTTTCTAAAGAACAATCAGGAATATCAGGCAAAATGATTTTAAGGTTTGCATTCGAAAATTAAATGAACACTTGACAAATTTTCACTGCAACAGCATTTCGCGCGCGCGCGTGCTCTGTATGTGTGTGTGTGTGTGTGTGTGTGTGTGTGTGTGTGTGTGTGTGTGTGTGTGTGTGTGTGTGTGTGTGTGTGTGTGTGTGTGTTTTTGTGTGTTTGTGTGTTTGTGTGTGTGCATCCATGCGTAGGTAGGGCGTACGTTTATATATAGTAGTAGTATATAGTATAGTATATAGTATAGTAGTAGTATATAGTATAGTAGTAGTATATAGTAGTAGTAGTTGTTGTTGTTGTTGTAGTAGTGTAGTGTAGTAGTGTAGTAGTAGTAGTAGTAGTAGTAGTGTGTTCGTTCATTTAACGTCGCTTCCACCAAAATAGTGATAATCAGACAAGGAGAGTGTATGTAGTATGCATATTGAGATTTATATGATATATTAAATTAGTATATATATATATATAATATATAAATATATATATATATATTATTATATATTATATGGCGCTCCACCACAAAATGAGTCGCTTAGCACATAACCCACTTTTCCGCTAGGAGCCATTAAAGGCAGGTAGGGTCAAGTTGGCAATTTTGAGATTTTGATTGATTATTAAAGTGTAGCTATTATTCTACCTTATAGTGAAATATCAAATTATAATTTTGTTTCCTTTTGCTTTAAATGTGTTTTAAAAATACCCAAGCCCTCATTCTGACCACCTATTAGGATGCTAAACTTGTCAATTTCTCATTTTGTCATTTCCTGCAGTCTAGCATTTCAACTTCCAATAACTTTTCCTAGAATTGTCCGATTTTCAAACTGTTTTTTGTATTGTGTAGCCATTTTATTGCAGTAAGATAACATATCAATAACTAAAAATTGACCTCTGGTGCAATGCATCTCATTATGTGGTGGAGCGTCACATATGTGTGTGTGTGTGTGTGTGTGTGTGTGTGTGTGTGTGTGTGTGTGTGTGTGTGTGTGTGTGTGTGTGTGTGGTGTGTGTGTGTGTGTGTGTGTGTGTGTTCCAATAACCTATCTTGGCGCTAGGGAGCGAGGCATCAGAGACCTCAGCTTCTCTAGGGGCCAGCATATTGAGGGCGGCGCCCATCTCCTCTCCCTCGCTGCTTTACCTTCCCTGACCCTAAAGAGGGCACGTACCCATTTACAGCTGGGTGAACTGGGGGACTGTACTGAAGCCAAGGCCGGCAAACGGTCACCCACCCACTTGGTAGCCATGCTTAACGTTACTGAGCTTAGCTTGGGGGAAAGCGAGCTCTGATCATTAAGCTTACCCGTCCACCAACTTTTATTTATTTATTATTTTAGTTATTTTATTTTGTACCACTCTTTGTCACAACAGATTTCTCTGCGTGAAATTCGGGCTGCTCTCCCCGGGTAGAGCGCGTCGTCACAAGTGCAGCGCCTACCCATTATTTTTTTTCCTTGGGGATGGTGTCTAAACACGACACCTGTGTGCATGCTGGGTTTTAAAATAAATAATTTTGTCATCCGCTCCTACCGGCACACGATGGCCTGCTCTTCCGAAAGGCGGAACGGGATTTTAACGTGTGCGCAAGATGTTCTGCGTGCGTTCGCACACGGGGCCTCGGTTTATGTCTCATCCGAACTGTTTCAAAAGGTATCAAAGAAAATCAATGAACAATGAAAAAAAAAAAGAAAAAAACATTGAGCATAAAGATACAGACAGTACAATAAAACAAATCAGTAAGAAAATGACCCAATCTAGAGAAGGGAACTATTGACTCATACACTACCCTCCACTTGCGTAATAATATAAAGACATTATAAAAAAAAAAAAAAAAAAAGAAGAAAAAAAAGAGTCCGGTGATAAATTTAACCGGGGTCGTTCTATGGGCTGCACCGGCGGCTACTTGTTTCAAATGAAGGTAGTATTGAACCTTGATGCACGTGCGACAGAATCGAACCAGTCCCACAAGGTTTTATATCACTCTGGCAGGTGCACGCTATAATAGACAGCTGTGATCCTTACACTGTTCCCTATGTCCCTATGCAAAGTGCAAACCTCTTCTTGTGCTTCCGTGTGTGTGGGGGGGGGGGGGGCGTGTGTTGTAGATGTGTGTGTGTGTTGTGTTTGTGTGTGTGTGTGTGTGTGTGTGTGTGTGTGTGTGTGTGTGTGTGTGTGTGTGTGTGTGTATGTGTGTGTGTTTATTTTTATTTTATTGTATTCTTTTATATCATTTTTCTATTACACACACACACACACACACACACACACACACACACACACACACACACACACATATATATATATATATATATATATATATATATATATATATAT
>CM060343.1:4272207-4274707 GCA_030674155.1 Stramonita haemastoma
CATCATCATCATCATTGTAAACCTAGGAGCTGTAGCTGAGCAGCGAAACTACAAAGAATGCCGGTACCAAAAAAATAATTTAAAAAAAATGAAATAAGAATAATAATTAAAAAAATTAATAATGCTGGTACAGAAGCTTTTCTGTGATCAACAGTCACACCTGACATTCAATAATTTATTTAATTATTTTATTTTTTTTATTATAAAATATTTTTCAATAATTCATTTATTACTATCTTTATCTGACGTCCATTCCTCTGTCGTCATTTACTGGCTTAATTGACTGATAATCTGATGGATTGATTAATTTGTGTGTGTATGTGTGCGTGTTTGTGCGCGTGCGTGTGTGTCGTACATCCGAATTTGCTAAAACTATAAATTGTTGTTGATTGCTTGTGTGTTGTAAAGTCGAATGCAAGCGCTTTGATTTGTTTTTACAAGATATAGCGCTATATAAATTACATGTATTATTATTATTATTATTATTATTATTATTATTATTATTTTATTATTATTATCGTTATTATTATTATCGTTATTATTATTATCGTTATTATTATTATCATTATTATTATTATCATTATTATCATCCTCATCGTTATTATTATTATTATTATTATTATTATTATTATTATTATTATTATTATTATTATCATTATCATCATCATCATCATCATCATCATCATCATCATCATCATCATCATCATTATTATTATTATTGTGAACCTCGGAGCTGTAGCTGAACAACGAAAATAATATAAAGAATGCAGGTACATAAGCTGTTCTGTGATCAACAGTCAACTTCAAAAACTTCAAAAACACTTTATTATCCCACAGACAGAGAAATTCAAGCCGGTACAAGCCATACATTAAAAAGGTAAACATAAAAAAGGACCCACAACACAGTAGCCAAATAGCACAACGCAACCATCACAAGAAAAGCACCCTAAAATCGAATCACACCTAACATTCAATAATTTTATTATTACTATCTGAGGTCCATTCATTTGTCGTCATTCACTGCCTTAATGACTGATAATCTCACGGATTGATTAACTGACTAATTGAGTGACTAAATAATGTTTCGTATGCATGGGTCAAATTCTATATGACTCACATTACTTAACATGGTTTGATGACAAACAGCAACAGTCGCACGACGAGCGAATTCTACAATTTTCTGAACCACAAAACATTTTTTCTGTCTTTTGTCTCTGAATGAAGATGAATATCGATAGAAAGCTGTATACATTCTCCAACAAAAAAGTTTTCGGTGTGTTTTTTTTCGAAAATCATTGGTCCATATGAAAACCTATCAATCGTAAAGAAGCGTAACATTAAATGATACGGGCATGTCACAAGATCAAAAGGACTTGCAAAAACAATACTGCAAGGCACTGTCCAAGGAGGAAGAAAAAGAGGCAGGACCAAGGAAGAGATGGGAGGACAACATCAGCGAATGGACAGGCCTAGAACTCAACAAAACCCTGAGAAAGGCAGAACAGAGAGAGGAATGGAGGGAACTGGTTGTCACGTCTTCAGGGGTGCCCCCACGGTCGCCAGACTAAGGGATAGATAGATAGATAAATCTTCGACTAAAGAGTGCATTCTTTTCTTTTTCTGTTGTTGTTGTTGTTCCTTGGCTAGGGTTGTGAAATTCACCAAAAGATGAGATTTTTTGTATATAGGCGATCGTTTGGCCTGCCAGTTAAGGTAGACGCATTCTGACTTCGGGGATGATGTCTCAACACATCACCTGTGCGCAAGAAGTTTTTTTTTTTAAATGTCGTCCATTTATTTTTTTATTTTTTTTAATTTATTCTTTTATGTCGAGGATAGTAGAATAAGCATTCATGTCCTTTTTTTCATCCAGTCCCCGTGTGTATGCAGTTTGTGTAAATATTGCCATCTGTTCCCACCGGCACACGATGGCTACTCTTACAAAAAGCGGAACAGGATTTCACGTGTGCGCAAGATGTCCTGCGTGCGTTTGCACACGGGGCCTCGGTTTACAGTCTCATCCGAAAGACTTTTGGAGAGAGTGGAGTCAGCACTGATGTTAACTCCAGGGGAAAAATCCTCTCGAACAGGACTCGAACTCGAGTCGTCAAATTGCGAGCGCAATGTTCTGACCACTAGGCTGTCCCGTCCAATCCTATCGGCACAAAACAGCTTGCTCTGCCGAAAGACAGAACGGAGTTTTAACGTGTGCGCAAGATGTTCTGCGTGCATTCACACACAGGACTTCAGTTTATAGTATCATCCAAAGGACTTTAACATTCAGTACGTGTGCGCATGATGTTCTGCGTGCATTCACACACAGGACTTCAGTTTATAGTATCATCCAAAGGACTTTAACATTCAGTACGTGTGCGCATGATGTTCTGTGTGCATTCACACACAGGACTTCAGTTTATAGTATCATCCGAAGGACTTTGACATTCAGTACGTGTGCGCATGATGTTCTGTGTGCATTCACACACAGGACTTCAGTTTATAG
>CM060343.1:4287207-4289707 GCA_030674155.1 Stramonita haemastoma
ATAATGAGTTTCATATCAGAATGGAAGTATTTACTCTACATCAATTTGTAAAAATAATTTTAGAAAGATTACGTTGAACAAAAAAAGTCAAAATGAGGATGAGTTTCTTTTCATCCCAGAAATGTGTACCCTATATTGATAATTATATAAAACATATTTTGCCCAAACCATTCAATACTCTAATGTCAGTTTATTTCGTCATCGTTTTCTTGTTTTGTCTTTTTATTTGTGCTTGGTCTTGTCTTTCCTTTCTTTCTTTTTTTTTGTTGGTCTCGTCTTTTCCATTTATGTTATCTTCTTCTTGTCCTGTCTTTTTGTGACGTCATCTTTGTCTTTGTCCTCTTTAAGTCCTGTCCTCTTTTTCCTGTCTTTTCTAGTGATGCCGTCTTTGTCATCTTTGTTCATTTATGTCTGATCTTTTTCCTGACTCTTTAGTGACGTCATCGTTTTCTTTGTGCTCTTTGTTCATGTTCTGTCCTCTTTTTCCTGTCTTCTCTAGTTATGCCATCGTTGTCTTTGTTAGCTTTGTTTCTTTATTTCTTCTTTTTCTTGTCCTCTTTTTATTGTCCTGTCTTTTCTAGTTATGCCATCGTTGTCTTTGTTAGCTTTGTTTCTTTATTTCTTCTTTTTCTTGTCCTCTTTTTATTGTCCTGTCTTTTCTAGTTATGCCATCGTTGTCTTTGTTAGCTTTCTTTCTTTATTTCTTCTTTTTATTGTCCTCTTTTTCTTGTCCTGTCTTTTCTAGTTATGCCATCGTTGTCTTTGTCGTCTTTGTTCATTTATTCACTTATGTCTTGTCTTCTTTTTTCTGTCTTTTCTAGTTATGTCATCATTGTCTTTGCCCGCTTTGTTCATTTATGTCTTGTCTTCTTTTTTCATTTATGTCTTGTCTTCTTTTTTCATTTATGTCTTGTCTTCTTTTTCCTGTCTTTTCTAGTTATGTCATCATTGTCTTTGCCCGCTTTGTTCACTTATGTCTTGTCTTCTTTTTCGTGTCCTGTATTTTCTAGTTATGCTATCGTTGTCTTTGTCCCCTTTGTTCATTTATGTATGTCCTCTTTTTCCTGTCTTTTTGTGACGTCATCTTTGTCCGCTTTGTTTATGTATGTCTGATCTTTTCCCTGTCTTTTTTGTGACGTTATTTTTGTCTTTGTCCGCTTTGTTTGTTTATGTCTTGTTCTCTTTTTCCTGTGTTTTCTAGTTATGCCATCGTTGTCTTTGTTCTCTTTTTCCTGTCTGTTGTAGTTATGCCATCGCTGTCTTTGTTCTCTTTTTCCTGTCTGTTGTAGTTATGCCATCGCTGTCTTTGTCCTCTTTTTCCTGTCTGTTGTAGTTATGCCATCGCTGTCTTTGTTCTCTTTTTCCTGTCTGTTGTAGTTATGCCATCGTTGTCTTTGTTCTCTTTTTCCTGTCTGTAGTAGTTATGCCATCGTTGTCTTTGTTCTCTTTTTCCTGTCTTTTCTAGTTATGCCATCGCTGTCTTTGTCCTCTTTGTCCATTTAGGCACTGTCCTCTTTTAATGTCCTGTTTTTTTCAAGTTATGCCATTGTTTTTGTCATCTTTGTTCATTTATGTCTTTTCTTTTTCTTTTCCTGTCTTTTCTAGGTATACTATCGTTGTCCTTGTCCCCTTTGTTCATTTATGTATGTCCTCTTTTTCCTGTCTTTTTGTGACGTCATCTTTGTCTTTGTCATCTTTGTTTATGTATGTCCTTTTTCCCCTGTCTTTTTTGTGACGTCATCTTTGTCTTTGTCCTCTTTGTTCATTTATGTATGTCCTCTTTTTCCTGTCTTTTTGTGACGTCATCTTTGTCCGCTTCGTTTATGTATGTCCTTTTTTCCCTGTCTTTTCTGTGACGTTATTTTTGTCTTTGTCCGCTTTGTTTGTTTATGTCTTGTTCTCTTTTTCCTGTGTTTTCTAGTTATGCCATCGTTGTCTTTGTCATCTTTTTCCTGTCTTTTGTAATTATGCCATCGTTTCTTTGTCATCTTTTTCCTGTCTTTTGTAATTATGCCATCGTTGTCTTTGTCATATTTGTTCATTTATGTCTTGCCTTCTTTTTCCTGTCCCACTTTTCTTCTTCGTCTTTGTCGTCGAACGCTCGGACAGCAATGTTTGTCGTTATCTATTCTCATCTGCTATCTTTTTCTTCTATCTTATTCTATTACCCTCTATAAATAATATTTGTTCATGTGTTCATTTCTTCTCTTCTCTTTTTCATTCATATCTGTCATCTTTTTTTTTCTTGTGTCGTCTCTTTCATTCGTGTTCTTCTTTTTTTTCTTACATGTTTTTTTCGTTTATGTTCTAGCATGTTTATTCCGCTTCTGTTTTGTTTTGACATGGCATCCATTACTCTGTCCTAGATAGAAAGAAAGAGAGAAAGAAGAAGAAGGAAGAAGAAAAAAAGAAAGACAGAAGAAAGAAAAAAGAAGAAGAAAGAAGAAAAGAAGAAGAAAGAAAAGAAAAGAAAGAAAGAAAGAAGAAAGAAAGAAAAAGA
>CM060343.1:4297207-4299707 GCA_030674155.1 Stramonita haemastoma
TATGATCAGACCATTTCTGCCAAGAACAATCTACTAAACGTTGACGAAAAACACGTACAGATCTATCAACACAGCCAACACCTTGACTTTGCCAAGCAAAACCAAACCCATATTCAAACAAACATAGACACACCCTGGTTACCCAAATTTCTTTACCTCTAGCATCTAAAAATACATAACATATCGTATGCTTCACGGGGTATTCTATCACTGGTCATATGCAGTAAATTAAACCAGTAGCGAATATAATTAACCGCAGATACTATGTCAATGGGGTGGCGGTTCGTTTCCCCGTAAACTAAGTCATTGGCAGTTCGCTTATCGACACCTAAACATCTCTTTAAGGTAAAATTCTGAACATGTTCACAGTGGCTTGCAGCTTTTTCTAGCCCCCATAATTCAGAACCATACTGCATGATGGGCTGAACTTGGGCATCAAATAACCTAATAAACACCTTAAAAGAATTACTGTCAAGTGTTCGTAGCTTTTTTGCAATAAATAACAACACATTTTTGGCCCTACTTGCAAAGATTTTTACATGGCTCCACTAAAACTCACACAAGTAGAGAAGAATACTACTAGATATTTATATACTACTGGCATTAATACTCCTTTAGAAACCCCACCTTTCTCTTACACTGAGATAACCTCCCTTCCGAAATACCATAATGATGTTATTTTTATTCACATTATTAACTTTTAACTGAAGTTTTACAGCTGAGTAATGCAAGTTGTTTAGTTGTGTCTGCAAACCTGTCACAGTCTCTGACATTAGAATGACATCGTCAGCTACCAAAAGTATGAACAATTCAAATGCATCTATTGATGATAAAACTCCAGAGAGAGGGAGAGGGAGAGAGAGAGAGAGAGAGAGAGAGAGAAGAGAGAGAGAGAGAGAGAGAGAGAGAGAGAGAGAGAGAGAGAAGAGAGAGAGAGAGAGAGAGAGAGAGAGAGAGAAATGTGAACATATTTTTGAACAAATTTTATTTTTCAGAGGGTAATAGATTAATCATTACATGCTTTTTTTACACAGAGAGAGAGAGAGAGAGAGAGAGAGAGAGAGAGAGAGAGAGAGAGAGAGAGAGAGAGAGAGAGAGAGAGAGAGAGAATGACAATGGACAATGACATAGCTCCCAGATATCTAAAGCTATGGACTGTCTCGATTTTCTTGCTTCAATAATTATGTCAGTGCTCATGCCATTGGCACTATTTGTCATCAGCTGGGTTTTCTCTGCACTGATCTGCATGCCATATGCTGATGAGGCTTTATCAAGGTGATTCACCAGGCTGACTAGCTCTTGCTCTTCTCCAGCTAGGCCATTGATGTCATCGGCAAAACGTAAGCTTGTGATTGTCCTGCCTCCAATGCTGACTGTTCCCTCATGATTTTCAAGTGCATCAGCCATTATCCTCAGAAGACAAACAACAATAGTTGCTGTCTGAAGCATAACGACGAAGACGACGACGTTCAAGAAGAAGAAGAAGAAGAAGAAGAAGAGAAGAAGAAGAAGAAGAAGAAGAAGAAGAAGAAGAAGAAGAAGAAGAAGAAGAAGAAGAAGAAGAAGAAGAAAAAGGAGGAGAAGAAAAAGAAGAAGAAGAAGAAGAAGAAGAAGAAGAAGAAGAAGAAGAAGAAGAAGAAGAAGAAGAAGAAGAAGAAGAAGAAGAAGAAGAAGAAGAAGAAGGGGGAGGAGAAGAAGAAAAAAGAAAGAAGAAGAAGAAGAAGAAGAAGAAGAAGAAGAAGAAGAAGAAGAACAAGAACAAGAACAAGAACAAGAACAAGAACAAGAACAAGAACAAAGAACAAGAAGAAGAAATATATCAGTAAGTATTTCTAGAAAGTGTTATTCCCCCTGTAAATGTCAACACTTTAGTTTTTAAAAAAAGAGGTTCCTTTTTGCCCCTCAAATTCAGGACTTGTTAACAAAATCAGTGCCACCACAAAATGGTGCCTTCAGCGCCTGGGCCTTATCACAGTTCTTGATTAAACCATTGAAACTGGGGGAAATAGCAAAGTGAGAGGCTGTATGACCAGTGGCTTTCTTTTCCCACTCATGGAATTCCTCTTTACAGCTTAGTCTTTTAGTGATCAACTATGACTCCTCTGACTAGGAGGCTTGACTTGCACAGTCCTTATGTGCTGCATCCCTGGGGGCTAGTTGGCCTTTGGAGAACATCTCCAACGCTGACTGTCCTTATGCACTCTTGGCCGAGAGATTGGGGATTGTACTGTGGGCAAGGCATCTCCACTTTAATCAAATTTCTGCCCACTTTCCGAAACAGCAGCTGCCTCCTCTGCTATTTTGGAGGTCATCGTCGAACACGACGGACAAACAAACATGTATACATGTAATCGTCCAGAAAATACAACGCTATTCTTTGGGAAGCCTAATGCTGTCCTTTCTTACATGCTTTCTCTCGGTTTTGAAGGGGGGAAGGAGGGGGATGGGGGGCATGTGTGTTTTTGCGATACTTTTGTTTGTTTGTTTGTTTGTATTCAAT
>CM060343.1:4319707-4324644 GCA_030674155.1 Stramonita haemastoma
GGGGAAAGAGGATGAATGGTGAGGGGGAAAAGAGGATGAAACATGTAGATCTATACCCAAAGGGTTATTGTATATATGGGTTATTCTCAGAAACATGTGAGGTTTTTGTGACATAGACCTTGAAAAATAAATGTCCTTGGAAGTTTTTGCCTTCTTGTCATATATTAGAGGACTCTGTTGCAAAGTGCAATCTGTTGAAAAAATTATGAATCATTCATTGTTTTTTTTGTAATTGAGGCATAAAGGTTCTATTTTTAGCTGTGTTGCGGTTGTGACATGGAAACCAAAAGTAGCATTAAAACATCTTTTTACACAAAATATCAAACAAAAAACACTCACAAATGCTTTTGTTTTTATCTATAAAACAAAACTATCAATTGGAAGTATGACAATCATCGACAAAGCATATGTTTTTGCTTTTTTGTAATGACACTCTAAGACATTTTGTATACCCAGATTTAAAGTTTGGTTTTTGTACAAATGACCGCAGCAAGCATCCCCCAGATTATCCTGAACTTAAACCACAAAATGATATCCATTAAACTAAACAGTTTTCTTTACATAAGAATGGAAGCTGTTTAATATTAATGCCTTATAGAAGTAATATGTTTCGGTTGTGACATGGAAACCGTTTGGTTGTGACATGGAAACCACACCCTTCAAAAGCACAAAACCTGAAATTGTAGCAATAAAAACACAAATTAAATCCAAAAACCAACCTACTTGAATTGGGAACAATGCATTCTATTAACATTATTATGATTATTTACATTGATTTGTTATTTTAGAGTGATCTGTTATGGTTGTGACATGGAAACCGTTTGGTTGTGACATGGAAACCGTTTGGTTGTGACATGGAAACCACACCCCTCAAAACCCACAAATCACTGAAGTGAAGCAATTTAAACACAAACTGAAAAAAAACCCACCATCTTAAATTAGAAACAATGCATTCTATTAACATTATTTATACTAATTTGTCATTTTAGAGTTAGATGTTTTTTGTTATGGCTGTAACATGGAAACCATTTGGTTGTGACATGGAAACCACACCCTTCAAAACCACAAATCACCCAAGTGTAGCAATTTAAACACAAATGGAAAAAAAAAACACCATCTTAAATTAGAAACAATGCATTCTGTTAACATTATCTACATTGATTTATATAATTAAAGTGATATATCAATCAATATTATTATTGATCAAATGCTGCGTTTGTTTGTGACATGAGAAAGCTGGGAGAAACCAAAGACTGGAACTCTAATTATAGCATCGCGATACTCCTTTGCGGGGAAAAAGTATGTGTCAGAGATATTTAAGGTCAAGATGAAGTACCTACCTGAAAATCTCGGTCAGTGAAAGAATGTGCCAGATTTTGCAACAGATTTACATCGTTTGGTTGTGACATGAAAAAAGGGAAACCATGTTGGTCATCTGGGGTTTCAAGCAATTTACGAGGATAGGAGCTCCAGCCGATCAAAAACAATGTTTTCTTTATACTGTTAACAGTTTAATTCATCCCTTGTGGCTATAATGTGTTGATGATAACATATAGTTCTTTGTGAGTAAATTGTTAAAATTGGGCCTACTTTGGGAAACCAACGTCACAACCGCAACAAGCTTTTAATCTGCCCTCTATTTAATGTCCATGACAAAGAAAGTACAATTTTTCTTCTAGGGAACTTGAAACAACATATGGGCATTACTTTAATACAAGTTGTGTTTCAAATTAGCAGTCTTTCAAGTCAGAAGAACAATCTGAATAAAGTATGCACCAAAATGTCACAAATCCGCCATGTTGGAATGAGCAATTTGGTGAAATAAATTCACAATATCTAAAAGCAAAAACACAAATGGTCATAAAAACATTTAAATTTTATTTTTTTTAATTAAACACAACCAGTAAACAGCATTCACCACAATTTTAAACTTAATTCAGCCAAATGGCAGATGTGTAAAGTAGGTCACTATCATGCCTCACATGTTTCTGAGAATGACCCATATAGCAGCTTTCCTACCATCAACTGACACGTTACTTCAGCAACTGCTATCGTAACAGCTTGTTGGGAATCACACAGAACACCTTCAATATTCCCATATCTCTCTCACTTAAATCTACTCTCTCTTTTTTTCCCTCTTAACTAAACCCATTCAGCAACAGGCAATCAAATGATAATTATATTATTATGGCGGACTGAAGTAATACCAGGACAAAAACATGTGATGTTATTATTTTAATACCTAGTATCTCAAGCGTTTAAACGCAATTTACAGATGACTTTTAACAGGGGAGTTCTAAAACATCTAGAGATAGATCCAGACTCTGCAAGACTAGAAGAACTTTCAGATGACGATAAAATTAGACCTCAGTTATTACGCAAGCGTCTTCTGACGCATCTCCCTTAGCTAAAGAACTCATCAACTCATTCAAGGGACGAACTGTGTCGATCCCCCGGAGCAAATTCTCAAAGACATTCCGCTAATGAAAAGAAACTGTATTGTCATCAAGTCATAGTCCTATTATCAGGTTCTTATAGCATAATGATTTTTTAACTAGTTGTATGAATTGCAAAGTTCGTGTTTAGACTGTTACTCCTTTCTTCTCATTATTCCTGTTATATGGTTTTAATTTTTGGTTCTTATATAGTTGTTTAATGCAGAAATTTAGCTATGTGCTCATCCCAACCCCCCCCCCCTCCCCCCTCCATACACACACTCACTCACTCATATACACTTTCCCGCCTGATATCACTATTTAGTGGAAGGACGTTAAACTGAAGAACTAACACACACAGAGTACAGAGTTAATATGTAAAATCGAAGATCTTGGTGAATAAGCAAAATACGAAACAACAGAATGGACAATAAACAAAAATTACACAATATTTTCCCCATGGGACTCCCGGGGAATGCTTGCAAAGCGAGCATTACAAGAATAGGGTCCCTGCCCGCCAGCCAGGCATGTCGTACGAGGCGACTAAGGTGGCCCCACTCCCCCAGGTAGGGGGTTGGACACAGGGCTAACAACCCTGTTCTGTAAAAAAAAAAGTTTGTTACAGAAACAGCAACAAAGAAATTCCTTTGTTGCTGCCCTACATGCCAAGAAGGCATAAAAAGGCTTTGGATGGATGACACAATATTTACACATGAACTATTACGCAAAACCGGGAACAAATAAAGATGTGTTAGCCATTCACACACACACACACACACACACACACACACACACACACACACAGAGTCACACACACGCACACATACACATGCGCGCGCGCGCGCACACACACACACTCACCAACACGCGCACGCACGCACGCACACACACATACATACACACACACACACACACACACACACACACACACACACACACACACACACACACACACACACACACACACACACATGCTTTCAACTGACCACAAATCCATCCACCCATCCATCGAAGCACATGTTAAATCCTGTTTCGCTTTTCGTAAGAGTAGGCCATTGTGTACCGGTGGGAACAGATGACAAGAGTTACAAAACTGCACACACATGGGGACTGGATGTAAAATAAAAAAAAAAAAAAAAAAAACACACAAGTGCTTATTCCATTATCCTCAATATAAAAGAATAGATTTTTAAAAATCGAATACATTCACCCACTCACAATCCCATCCGTCGAATCCATCCATCTACCCAACCATCCATCCATCTGTCCATCCATCCATCCAACAATACATCCATCCACCCATCCATCCATCCATCTACCCAACCATTAATCCATCTGTCCATCCATACATCCACGAAAACATCCAACGATTCATCCACCCACCCATCCATCCATCCAACTATCCAACTACCCAACTATCCATTCATCTGTCTATCCATGCATCCAACAAAACATCCATCCCTCTATCCATCCTTCCCTCCCTCCATCCATCCATCCATTCATGCATCCATCCATCCCTCCATTCATCCATCCATCCATCCATCCCTCCATCCCTCCATTCATGCGTCCATCCATCCATCCATCCATCCATCCCCCCAAACATCCATCCATCCACCCAACCATCCATCCATCCCTCCATCCATCCATGCCACAACCTCTCCAGCGGCCGACAGTGACTTACATATCGCCTGAAGCAACAAGAAACCAGTGGACACACTCGGAATGCTGCCATCAGTCCACCTTTCAACTCCACAGCTTTTTCTGTTCCACAACTGGTGTCTTCAAACAACGGCAGACTGGCACACTCTAACACTGTAGTGTGGCATGATAACACAGGCCGCAAACCCAAGTTGACGTTTTGTTTTGCTTCTTCTTTTTTTTTTCTTCTTTTTTTTTCTTTTCTTTTGTTTTGTTTGTTTTTGTTGGGTTTTTTTTTACTCAGGACCATAGTGTATCTCGATTATATTCGAATTTCACGCAGAGAAATCTGCTGTGACATTAACTGGTATAAAATAAAATAAAATGAAATAAAATAAAATGAAACAAATAAAATAAAAGTCCGCACAGCACGACAGCAATAAACATACACACATTTTTTTGTTGTTGTTGTAGTTGTTGTTAAAGGCCTCACTTCTGACTAATTCGCGCTTATTTAAATAAAAACCTAGAGACTGTAATAAGTGGTTCTTTGTTTGCTTGCCTGCTCTTTATCAAACAAGCAACTACAGTACTCTCAAATTCATTTTTCGTCTGTTCTTCACATAAAAAAACACCAAAAAACCACACAAAAAACACACACAAAAACAAAACAAAAACAAAAAAAACCCACACAAAAACACCAAAAAAACAAAAAAACACCAAAAAACACATCCCAAAGTCATCGGTGTAGAAACACAAGCAGAACTCAGGACGAGAGGACGCTATCTGTATAAACACAGTGGGCAAATCATCCACAGCAATAACGATACAATACCAGGAACGAGACAATCAGCCCCTCACAAA
>CM060343.1:4339646-4344646 GCA_030674155.1 Stramonita haemastoma
GAGGCCCCATGTGCGAACGCACGCAGAACATCTTGCGCACACGTTAAATCCTGTTCCGCTTTTCGTAAGAGTAGGTCATCGTGTGCCGGTGGGAATGAATGACAATATTTACAAAACTGCATACACACAGTTAGTTAAGTTAAAGTCTGTCCCGATCCTAAGGCTCATCAGGCCGGTGCTTATCCCGGTTTCTGTGGCGTTAAGCGACTGAGATACACACGGGGACTGAATGAAAAAAGCACATGAGTGCTTATTCCATTATCATTGGACTTGGTAAAAGGAAAGGGCGCACTAAATTTAACACTCTTGACTGAGTGATGATGAATAATTATG
Source organism: Stramonita haemastoma (assembly GCA_030674155.1). Classification (NCBI taxonomy): domain Eukaryota; kingdom Metazoa; phylum Mollusca; class Gastropoda; order Neogastropoda; family Muricidae; genus Stramonita; species Stramonita haemastoma. The sequence continues at coordinate 4,339,980 of CM060343.1, forward strand.
TGCGCTGTGATAGAGAGGGAAGAGAAGAAACTACAAAAAAAACACAACTTTTGATACGAGATATCTACCATACTTGACCGGGTTGTGACCCTGATATTGTAGGGTGATTTCCTTAAGCCAAAAGTATGCAATAACGCCTGCCCCCGTTGCTATCTATCTATCGGTGTCTACACCCTTGAGAAGTGGGCTGTTTGGGCTGCCTAGATATCAACAGAGAAATAGGAATTCTCCCTCCCCCCCCCCTTCCCCACCCCTTCTTTGTGGTGTCACTCTTTTGTACTTATCTCCCTTTCGGGGCATCCATTTTGTGAACTCTGCAAGGTCGTAGATTGGGGTCAGCCATTACATATGTTCTTTGCAATGTCCGCCATGGCGTCGATTTCAAGAAAAAATTTTAAAAAGTTGTAGGCCGATACTGTGAACTAGATTTTTTTTTTAATTTATTTATTCTTTTATATCGAGGATAATGAAATAAACACTCGTGTGCTTTTTTTACATCCAGTCCCCGTGTGCATGCACTTTAATATATCTTGTCATCTATTCCCACCGGCACACAATAACCTACTCTTGCGAAAAGTGGAACAGGATTTAACGTGTGCGCAAGATTTTCTGCATATTCTAGATGATTTCCTATAACGTGTAAAAAGCGAAGGTGTCCCTTAATCTTTGTGGTCGTAATGGAGCAAGGCATCAAAGACCTCAGCTTCTCTAGGGGCCAGCATGTTGAGGGCGGCGCCCAAGTCTTCTCCCTCGCTGCTTTACCCTTCCCTGACCCTAAAGAGGGCAGGTATGTACCCATTGACAGCTGGATGAACTGGAGGGGGGACTGTACTGAAGCCAAGACGTGTGCAAACAGTAACTTTATCAATTCGGTAACCACGCTCAATGTTGTTTAACCTTAGCTTGCGAGGAAAGCGAGTAACCTGACAACTGAGCTATCCCTATCCCCCCATCAACTTGACACGCTTTCGTGCAAAGATGAGAGAGAAGTCTTTGTTGTGATGAATGCGATCCAGTGCCTGTTTTGAGACACTCCCAAATGTTAAGCTGGGAACGTAACAACAACCATCATTTATACAATCCCTGTTGTTCAGTTTAGCGGGGTTGACTGCACCTATAGAAGTACAGACAGACAGACAGACAGACAGACAGACAGACAGACAGACAGAGAGAAGAGAGAGAGAGAGAGAGAGAGAGAGAGGAGAGAGAAGACCTGAAAGAGTCAAACCCACATCTCGTAGATTTGAAGTTACCCCTTTTCAATCTTGCTGCTGAATTTCACGGCTAAAGTAAACAGTTGCATGCCTGTGAATGTTTGGAATGCAAGAGCTTTGATTTGGTTTTTGCTTTACAAGAATTGACGCTGTTAAAAAAATATATATATAAAAAGTCCGATGATGATGATGACGACGACGACGACGACGATGATGATGATGATGATGACGAGACGACGACGACGACGACGACGACGACGATGATGATGATGATGATGATGATGATGATGATGATTACTATCGTTGTTGATATTGTTGTTGTTGTTGTTTTCATTATCATTACTTTTTTTTTAATGCCGGAGTACCTTTAAGAACAACTAATAAGAGGGTATACGGGCGTTTTGGGTAGATATCCACTGTATGTCAACTATACAAGCACCATCAGGTACTGGTTAAAAACTATTGCAAATGGATCAAAATAGAATACCGTATAATACTTACTTAGTACTTAAGGCGTCGCCCTCAATATGCTGGCCCCTAGAGAAACTGAGGTCTCTGATGCCTCGCTCCCCTACGAACACCTAGGTTATGGGACACCTTTACCTCTCACTTTACCTATAATGCTTACTGCATGCAGTTAGATCTAGATAGAAATGGTAAATACTGCTGGAGTTTAAAAAAAATAAGAGAAATTTTGTGCGAAACAGGTTTTAACATTGCCTGGATGCAACAAAGTGTTGGGGATGTAAAAGTGTTCTTAGGTATGTTTAAACAAAGATTAGTAGATCTGTTCATTCAAGAATGGGAGGGGATTATAAGAGATAAAGATAGGTGAGACAACTAAAGATTGTTTAAAAGTATTTTTGTAAAAGAGCAGTACATAAACTCTACTGATGTCTACTGCTTTCGAGTAGCAATTACACCAACAGGAGTTAACGTTCTACCCCTTAATGATGATAATATATAGATAAAGTGAGAATGACCCAGAAAAAATTATGTGACGCTCCACCACGAAATGAGTCGCTTAGCACCTGACCCACTTTTCCGCTAGGGTCAAGTTGTTGATTTTAAGATTTTGATTGATTATAAAAAATATAGTCATAATTCTACCTTGTATGAAATATCAAGGCATAATTTTGTTTCCTTTTGCCTTTAAACGTGTTTTAAAAATACCCAATTCTTCATTCTGACCACCTATTTGGACACTTAACTTGTCAATTTCTCATTTTGTCATTTCCTGCAGTTTATCAATTCAAGTTGTAATAACTTTTGATAGAACTGTCCGAATTTTATCTGTTTTTTTGTACTGTATAGCCATTTAATTGCAGATTAATAACATGTCAATAACTAAAAATTGACCTCTAGTGCAATGCGACTCCTTACATGGTGGAGCGTCACATATGTCCTTTCTGTAAAACGAAAATTGAAAATAAAGCCAACTTTCTCTTGGAATGTTACATATTCACTAACTTAAGAGAAAAATTGTTCAGTAAATATATCAACGTACCATTACCCGATCCGCTCAAAGCAACAAAGGATGAGGCCTATTTTTGTCTTGATATATTTTTTTTTATTCTAGTCATAAAAGAAAGCCATTGATAATTCAATATGTATATTGAAACACTGTTATGATCTCATATGTACTTGAAATGCATGATTTCCACAATATTCCTTAGACATCATCTTTTTGTGATTAAATTGGTTATGGCTGATATAAGGGTCAAAGTCATGAATAGGATTAGTGGATGTTTTTTTTTCTTTGATCAGCCATAAATCTTTCATTTTTTTGTGTGTATTTTGTTTTGTCAATGATATGAATGAACCCTTTGTTTCATCCCAAGCCCAAGAAATGTAGTGTGACCCACGGCCAATGATCATTAAACCAGTTCAGAGTTCAGAGTTATCTGTGTGTGTGTTTTATTTTATTTTTATTTTTATTTTATTCTTTTATATCGAGGATGATGGAATAAACACTCATGTTTTCATCCAGTCCCCGTGTGTATGCAGTTTTGTAAATATTGTCCTCTGTTTCCCACCGGCACACAATGGCCTACTCTTACGAAAAGCTGAACAGGATTTAACGTGTGCGCAAAATGTTCTCTATGTGTGTGTGTGTGAACAAAAAACGTGAAGTCAAATCAATACGTCACCCAGTTCTTGCAGAAACGGCATGAAATAAAATGAATTAAAACCAAACAAACTAGATTTTTTTTATTTTTAAAAACCATAACCATGCACTTTAAAGGTACATCATGTTGTGAAATTCTGGCGACCTTTTTTTTTTCTTTTTTCTTTTTTTTTTTTCAAAGGTAGCAACAGGGTGACTCAGACATCTCTACCTTACCTATCTGCCTGCCTCACCTTGCCCGTTGACTAAGCCAGGTGATAGATAATGGAACTAACCCCCTCAGTCCTCTCCAGTCCCCACCGTTAGTGGCAGGGGTGGCAGTTTGGCGGCATTGGTAGGAAGGCAGGCAAGGAAGACTGGCTTACCTGTCCTGTCCGCGAAAGGACCCTTGGGAAATTTTGTGTTTTTTTTCTGTCTGTTGCACTTGTGGAGTCTGGCCTGGCCATAAAGGGTTTTTTGTTGTTGTTCTTTTAGGGAGGTAAGTTGGGTTGGGTTTGGTGTGGGGGGGTTTTGGGGGGAGGGGGTTATTTAGTAACCCTGGGTGATTCATGATTGATTCTTTTTTTTTATCGAGGATAATGGAATAAGCAATCATATGCTTTTTTTTTACATCCAGTCCGCGTGTGTATGCAGTTTTGTAAATGTCATCTGTTCCCACCGGCTCACCATGGTTTGATATAGATAGATAGATAGATAGAGTTGACTTGATAAAAACCCACAATTCTGCTGGGCACCGCTCTCTCCAGGGACACAGCTGAGGTAAAATTGTAAAATATTCAGCCTGATAAATCTTCAGGATAGACGCGAAAATTTGCTGAAAATAAAGAGATGAAGCTGAACCAGTCGTGTTTTTATCCTTATTTTACTACATATATATATATATATATATATATATATATATATATATATATATATATATATATATATATATATATATATATATATATAATATATATTATATACATATATGTATATTATATACATATATATATATAGATAGATCATCTGCCTATACATATCTAATATTTATTTTTATATGTAGGGAAGGAAGGTGCCAGGATGGTTAAGACGTTCACCTGCCAAGTAACCCTGGGGTTCTGGGTTTGATTCCCAGCCTCACCCGTTCTTCCCAGTTTGACGAAAAAAATCGAACTAAATGTCAAAATCCATTCGGATGAGACTATAAAGAACTATAAACCAAGGTCCTGTGTGTGAACGCACCCAGAACATCTTGCGTACACGTTAAAAACTCGTTGCACCTTAGGGAAAAGCAGGCTATTGTGTGCAGGCAGGAGTCTGCTGCATGGGTAACAGTTTGCCCTTCA
>CM060343.1:4349646-4362146 GCA_030674155.1 Stramonita haemastoma
CCACCACCAACACAGCCACCGCCACCGCGGGTAACGGCTCCACGTGGAACGACAATATCCTGAACGTGGTGCAGGGTCTGTTCGGAGCTCTGAAGGACAATTCCACGGGAAGTAGTGATGCCGCCTCGGCTTTGAGTCAGCTGGTTTCCAAGCTGCCCGCCATTTTCCAGGGTCGGGGCGCCGCTTCCCACGGCGGAAATGACGTGGCTCAGATTCTGACCAATCTCTTTGCTGATTCGAGGTAAGTGTTGGGATGGGATGGGTTTTTTTGGGTGGTTGGTTGGTTTGTTTGTTGTTGGGTTTTTTTTGGTGGGGTGGTTTGTTTTGTTGAGTGGACGATTTTTTTTTTTGGGGGGGGGTGGGTGGGGTGGTTGGGTGAGGTGGGGAGGGGGTCTGTGGGATGGGGGGAGGGGGTCTGTGGGTGGTAGGGGCGTGTTTGTGTATGTCTTTGTGTTTGTGTGTGCGTGCACAGAGCATGTGTGTGTGTGTGTCTGCTGTCTGTGTGTCATATACAGACAGACAGACAGACAAGCAACACACACACACACACACACACACACACACACACACACACACACACACACACACACACACAAACCCACCCTCACCCCCCCCACACACACACACACCACCCCCCACAACCCCCCCCCCCCACACACACACACACACACCCCACCACCACCACCCACCCTCCCACCCCTCAACCCCCCACACACACAACACTATCTAACAACAAAATCCTCCTTTCCCTCCCATCCTATCTTAGAACCAACGGCATCCCGGCATGGATCGAGGCTTAGTACAAGGAACCAACTCCTCCCAAGTTCTTCAGAGCATCCTCCAACAGATGCCCAAAGCCTTCCAGGGTCAAGGTCAAGGTCAAGGTCAGCAGGGGTCAGCAGTCAGAGGTTGCAGGACGTTGCTCACCTCCATCTTCCAGGATGTCGAGAAGGGTCTCGGCTCTCTGGGCTCCCTGAATGGGAGTAGTTCTGCTGGGGATATTGTGAGAGCGATTCTGCAGGATCCTAGGTGAATATGTATTTTATTTGTTTAATTTTTGTTGTTGTTGTAGTGTTGTTTCTTTATTTATTCTTGTATTATTTATTTCTATATTTTTTATTGTTGTGGTTTAGGGAGGTATATCAATATAATATAACATTATACAATATAAATACGTTAAATACAATACAATAAACATAATATAATGTAATAGAATAGAATAGAATAAAATAGAATAGATTAGAATAGAATATGATATGGATATGATATATGGTATGGTATGGTATGGTATGTATGGTATGGTTTTGGTATGGTATGGTATGGTATGGTATGGTTATGGTATGGTATAGTATAGTATAAAATAAGATAATATAACATAACATAACAACATAACATAATATTATTTTAACAAAACATAATATAACATAACATGACATAGCACAACAAAACATAATATATTATAATATAACATGACATAACCCCAAACACATAACATAACTCAACCCAACTCAACCCCACCCTACCCAAACCAACCCATATCAACAAAACTGACACTAGACTAACCCATCTCACTGTCACCCTCCCTCCCTCTCTCTCTCTCTCTCTCTCTCTCTCTCTCTCTCTCTCTCTCTCTCTCCCCTCTCTCTCTCTCTCTCTCTCTCTCTCTCTCTCTCTCTCTCTCTCTCTCTCTCTCTCTCTCTCTCTCTCTCTTCTGGACTTTCAGTCTGATGTCATCCCTGTCCTCCTCGGGGCTATCCTTGCTGGGTAACGTGTCGGGGCAGGTGGGGATGCAGGCTGTACTATGATATAATATAAATATATAATATAATATATATAATATAATATAATATAATATAATATAATAAAATTTATAATAATAATATAATATAATATAATATAATATAATATAATATAATATTAGTATAGTATTGTATAATATAATATAATATAATATAATATAATATAATATAATATAATATAATATAATAAAAATATAATATAAATAATATAATATAATATAATATAATATTAGTATAGTATAGTATAATATAATAAATATAATATAATATAATATAATATAATATGATATGATATAATTTAATAATAATATAATATAATATAATATAATATAATATAATATAAATATAATATAATATAACATGATATGATATGATTGATATATGATACGATACGACACACACCGACACGATACGACACGACACGACACGACACGACACGACACGACACGATACGACACGACACGACACGACACGACACGACACGACACGACACGACACGACACGACACGATGTACGACACGATGTAATGTAATGTAATGTAACGTAACGTAACGTAACGTAACGTAACGTAACATAGTATAGTATAGCATAGCATAGCATAGCATAGCATAGCATAGCATAACATAACATAACATAACATAACATAACATAACATAACATAACCCAACCCAACCCTAACCTAACACAACCCAACCCCACTCCACTCCACTCCACTCCACCCCACCTCACCCCACCCAACTGTATACAAATCAACAAAACTGCACTAGACTAACCCATCTGTCTCTTCTGGGCTTTCAGCCTGATGTCCTCCTTGTCGTCCTCGGGGCTGTCCTTGCTGGGTAACGTGTCGGGGCAGGTGGGGATGCAGGCTATGCTGATGGAGGCTCTGAAGAACCAGTTCCCTGTGGACCCCAGGTCCCAGTGCGGAGTAGACCTGCACACGCTGGGGGTGGGACTACAGCAGAGCCAGATGTGGGCGATGCAGAGTGAGTCTGTTTGTGGGTGGGTGGGTTGGGGATGTGGGTTGGGTGGTTGAGGTGGGGTGGGGAATGGGGATGTAGACTTGGGTGGGTGGGGCTGGGATAGGGTGGGATTGGGTCCCAGTGCGGAGCGGACCTGCACACGCTAGGAGTGGGATACAGCAGAGCCAGATGTGGGCCATACAGAGTGAGTCTGAGTTTGTGTGTGTGGGTTGGGGTTGGGTAGGGTAAGGTTGGGTGGGTTGGTATTGGGTGACGGGTGGAGGTGGGGTGGGTTGGGATGTGATGGGGTGGAGATATGTGGGTGGGTGGGGGTGTTTGGGTGGTTGGGGAACTGGGCACTGAGCTGTGAGTCTTTTGTATGGGTGGGTTGGGGATGGTGTTTGGGTTGGGTGGGGTTGGGGTAGACGGGTGGATATAGGGGGTAGGTGGGTTGGTGGGATTGGGTCCCAGTGCGGAGTAGACCTGCACATGCTGGGAGTGGACTTCAGCAGAGCCAGATGTGGGCCATACAGAGTGAGTCTGCTTGCTGTGTGTGTGTGGGTTGGGTTTGGGTAGGGTTGGTGGGGTTGGGTGGAGGTAGGGTGGGGTGGGTTGGGGAATGTGGAAGGGGGGGGTGGGAATGGGGGGTTGGGGATGTTGGCACTGAGCGTTGAGTTTGTTGTGTGGGTGGGGTGGGGGTGTGGGTTGGGGGTGAGTGGGTTGGTATGGGGCTGGGGTTTGGGGTAAGACGGATGGAGGTTGGGGTGTAGGTGGGTTGGGGTTGGGTGGACCCCAGGTCCCAGTGCGGAGTAGACCTGCACACGCTGGGAGTGGGACTACAGCAGAGCCAGATGTGGGCGATGCAGAGTGAGTCTGAGTTTGTGTGTGTGTTGGGGTTGGGTAGGGTGGGTTGGGTGGGGTGGGTGGAGGTAGGGAAGTGGGTGGGTTTGGGTGGGTTAGGGATGTAGACTTGGGTGGGTGGTGTTGGGTGGGTTGTGGATGTGGACTGGGTGGTTGGGGATGTGTGGTGGTGGGTTGTGGAAGTGGGATGGGGTGTTTTGGTGATGCGGATGGGTGGGGTGGGTGATGTGGGATTGGGTGGGTTGGGGTGGACGGGTGGAGGTAGGGGTGTAGGTGGGTAAGCTGGATAGGGTGGGTTGGGGTTGGGTGGGAATTGGGTCCAGTGTGCAGCAGACCTGCATGCGCTAGGAGCCAGATGTGGGCGATGTGGTTATTGTTTTTATATGGCTTGCAACCCACCGGAATTTCTCTGTTTTAGAGATAATAAAGTATTTTGAATTTGATGGGTGCTACCTCTGTTGGTGACAGTGCTGGATGCCATGGGAAAAGTGCCCCCCGGGATTTTGCAAGGTAGGACCACGCTGTTCGGAGACTAAAGCGGAGTGCGAGTCCATCTCCTACACCACGCCCCAGCGCCACACTATTGGAGGTCTGCTGTGTGGCGTTGCCATCAAAGCCCCTGATGCCTTGGTACGTCTGCTGGGGTGGGGGAGGAGGTGTGGGTAGGGGGGGTTGAATGTGGGTGTGTCAATCAATCAATCAATCAATCAAATTTTTATTTCCAGATGGTACATTGAGTAAGCAGCGATCTGCTTTTTTCCATCAAGCCATCTATCTAAAGAAAAGAAAAGAAAAAAATCAAAACAATAGCAAAAATCAAATCCAAAACAAAACAAAAAACCAACAAAAAACAAAGCAGAAAATCCCTAGCAAACAAAAAAGCCAACGAAAGAAAAAAAGGGGAAAAAGCAAACAAACAATTAAAACAACAACAACAAACATTTCACCAACATTAACTTGCTAACATAATTTCAACAACTTTAAAATAAACTATGCCTATAAATAATACAAGCAACTACTATAACAACAACCAAAAGAGAAAATAAAATAAATAAAATAAATAAATAAAATAAATAAATAAAAATAAAAAAATAGTTTAAAAAATCTACTCAAAAGCCATACACACATATGCACATACACACACACACCCATAACACACCACACACACACACACACACACCACACACACACCGTGCACCTACACACACACACACACACACACACACACACACACACACACATACACACACACACACACACACACACACACACACACACACACACACACACCACACACACACACACACACACACACACACACACACACACACACCACACCACACGGTTTGCGCTCTTCCACTCAGCTCGTATACTCGTAGGTAATGCACACTTTTTAAAGTCTTTTTTAAAAATCATATAGTGTCAAAAAAAAAAAAAAAAACCAACAAAAAAACACACTCACACACACACACACACACACACACACACACACACACACACACACACACACACACACACACACACCCACACACACACACACACACAAAAACCCCAGCTTATATCAATTACAATGTAACCAAAAAACATTATTTAAGACTTAATAATAATAATAATAATAATAATTAATAATAATAATAATAATAATAAATAATAATTTTTTTAAAAAATGAATAAATACAACAAACAACAACAAAAATTTTGAAAATAAAATAAGTAAAAAATCAAAAAAAAATCAAAAAAATCTATAAGCAATTTATGTCAGATTACAATATCTCTATACTTCAATTCATACTTTATATTTTTAAAAGAAGATAAGGAAAAAAACAACAAACACAACAATACCTTATGATAATACCCATCATCACTGAGAGGAAATAACATATACGCTAACAAACATACAATCAAACAAAAGAAAAACAAAAACAAACAAACAAACAAAAAAACACATAAAAAACACACCAAAAAACAAACAATCAAACCAAAACATCAAAAAACAATCCACACGGATTTATATTAGAAGGAAGAAAAGAAAAAACAACTAAAGCAAACAATACCATATGATAATACCCATCACCACTGAGTGGAATAGCTAAACAAACATATGGGCATGCACACATTTAAAAAAAAAAAAATTTTTAATCATTATGGTGTCAAACAGCTTATATCAATACAATGTCACACAATCAGACCAAAACATCAAAAAACCAATCCACACGGAATTATATATTAGAAGGAAAGAAAAGAAAAAACAACTAAAACAACAATACCATATGATAATACCCCATCACCACTGAGGGGGAATAACATAACAAACATATGGGCATGCACACATTTAAAATTGTTTAAAAAAAAAAAATCATATGGTGTCAACAGCTTATATCAATACAAAGTCACCAACCATTATTTAAGACTTAAAAAAAAATAAAAAAAATAAAAAATAATAAAAAAAAAAAATTAAAAAATCCATGAAATGTCAATAAGCAATTATGTCAGATTACATTATCTCCACACTTCAATTCATACTTATGTTATGAGGAAGAAAAGAAAAAACAAAACAAAACAAAAACAAACAAACAAAAAAACAAAAATAAAACCCCGAAAAAACAAACGCAACAATACATATGATAATACCAATCTCCACTGAGAGGAAATAACATATACACTAACAAACATTCAAACTAACCAAAAAACTAATAAACAAACAAAAGCAACAGAGAACCAAACAAACATAATGAACGAAAAAAAAAACCAAGCAAAACAAAACTAAAGCAAAAAACAAACAAAAAAACAAGCAAACAAACAAACACAACCCCCCAAAAAAAACACACACACAAAAAAAAAACCACACACTCAAAAAAGAAAAAAATTTGGAGGGGGGGTGGGAACGGGTGGGGAGGGGGTATCAAGAGGAAGGGGGAAAAACACAAACAGCAACCAGAAGAATTATAATAATGATTTATGATTATATTTCATAAATAAAAAAACCCTACACATATGAACAAAAACAAACAAACAAACATTCAAACAAACAAACTAAAAACAAACAAAACACAACAAAAAACATACACAACAACAACCAGAACAAAAAAGTAAGGCCTTTCCACTTATCAAAATAATATAAATATAAATAGTGCTAATAGTCTCATTAGTATAATTAATAAAATTTAAAAAAATAAATATTTATCCTGAAACTATTAAACTGGGTTAGTGGGGAAAAAAAAAATCCAATCTAGTCGTCAAATCAGTGGTTTGGTTTTCTCCTTGTGAATTTGCAGAATATACACGTGTTTACATACATCACTTATTCCCTATCCTGTTCAAAATTAAATTATATATATAAAAAAAATACAAAAAAAACAACAACCCTTTCTCCACCTTTTCCCCCTTCCCATACATATATAGCAAGCAAAGTGTAGCTTTTTCAGTCACAGTGAGCCACACGTGAAGATTTTTCGGGGTTAGCAGAGAGTATCAATATCTTTAGTCTGTTCTAAGTATGGTTGATTGGATTGATGTGTAGTTCTTAAGCATTTTTGCATAAGCGCATTAAGTGATTTTTCAACTGATTTTTGAACTGATTTTTATTTTTGATACATTTTAAATGTTTTGGGAGCTTGTTCCATAAATCACTATCCTGAATATAGGAAGCTTGTTTTGTAAAGATTGTTTCTGGGTCTGGGAAATGTTAGTAGATGGTTATGCCTGTGCTCATTAATTTTGAATCTATTGGTGATCTTGGGAGGGGCATTTCCATTGACAACTTTTGTACAAATAGAGCTTTATTGAGATAAAGCCTGTTTTGAAATGTAAGAATATTTGTTAGCTTATAATCATTGATGGTTAGGGAGCTTGATTTTAATAGGACAAGTTTTAGCGCTCTTTTATATAATCGATGGATGAATTTCAAATTAGTTTCACTGCAGTTGTCCCAAAGAGATGAGGCATAGTCAACTATAGGCAAGATGTGTCCACAAAAAAAGAGTTTGCGTGAATGACTATCTAGAAAGTGTTTTATTTTTGATAGCTGACGTACCTTGTTTGTAAGACGTTTTCCTTGTGCCATCACATGGTCAGTCCAAGTAAGATTATTGTCGATAATTACACCCAGAATTTTGTGTGAGTCAACTTCTTCAATGATTTTTTGATCTATCAACAGAGGTTGAAATTTACTTTTCATTTTTTGCCTCTTTTGTCGTGCTAGTACGTACATACTTTTAGTTTTTTGAGCATTTAAGGACATATGGTTTAATTGAGTCCAAGTAATCAATTTGTTGATATTGTTTTGAAGTTTGAGTGTTAGTCTGTGGGGGTCAGTATCACTACAATAGAGGGATGTGTCATCAGCAAACATTTCACAGCTACAATCTAGAAATAAGGGTAAGTCATTTACATATATTGAGAACAAAAGAGGACCCAATATTGATCCTTGTGGTACTCCATATCTAATAGATACTAATTCTGATGTTTGATTATTTGCAATTACCAACTGCTGTCTATCTAACAGAAAACTTTTTAAAAGATTGATTATTTCAGGTGTTAGTTTGTATAGGTGAAGTTTACGCACTAGCAGGGAGTGATTAATTACATCAAATGCTTTTTCAAAGTCAACAAAAATTAGGCCTGTATAGTTATTTTCATTTATGTTGTGTAAGAGACTGTCTGTTAGTTGAGTTAGAGCTGTGTGACAAGAATAGTTTTTGCGAAAGCCTGACTGATCTTCATTTATTAGGTTGTTGTTAACAAAGTAGGAATATAAAGATTTTTGGATATGTTTTTCAATGGGTTTGGATAAGACCGATAGGATTGAAATTGGTCTGTAATTTGAAGGACAAGAAGAATCTCCAGATTTGTGGACTGGTATGACTTTTGCCTTTTTAAATATGAGAGGAATGTTGCTTTTATCTATACACAAGTTATATAGATATGTCAGTGTTTCAGCTATAATAGGACCAGAAAGGTTCAATATTTTTCCATCCAGATTGTCAAGGTCACGTGTTCTGGAATTTTTTTTGAGAGATAGACTTTCCAACACGTCTTTAATTGTCATTGGCAATAATTCAACTGGGAATTTAATTTCTTTTGATTCAATATATTGTTCTAAGTATTGGAGATCATTTTCATTTGACTTATCACATGATATGATTTTAGTAGCGATGTTTGAGAAATGGGTGTTCAGTTCATCAGCTGTTATGTCTTTAACTGTCTTTTGGCTTTTTGATATAGGTCTATTACATAAAATATTGATGGCTTTCCATACCTGGCGAGAGTCGGTAGTTGTAATTAACAGTTTTTGAAAGTAATCACGTTTTGATCTCCGTTTTAGTGAAGTTACTTTGTTTCTTTGCATTTTAAATTCTTCTTTTGTACCATGGGTTTTCAAATAGTCTCTTAAGCGCATTTCTGACTCTATGTCTTTTGTTATCCAAGGAGGTTTTATTTTTTCTTTAACTCTTTTTTTGATGAAGGGGGCATGCCTATCATACACTGAAATAAATGTGGTAATCCAGAATTCTGCAGCTTCGTTGGGGTCTCTGATTTGATATATGTCTTGGAATGGCGAATTTATCAAGTCTGAAAGAAAGTCTTGTTCGTTGAAGTTATTAAATTTTCTGTAAAAGATGGTTTTATGTCCTACTTTGGGAATTTTGACACGATGTTTAAACCAAGTTAAACACACAGCATTGTGATCACTGCATCCACAGGAGGGGGCACATACTTCTGTTATGTTTTGTTTTGTAGTAGTATAGATATGATCTATCAAAGTTCTAGAGTTATCTGTTATCCGAGTTGGTTTGTCTATTAGTTGTTCCAGGCCATGCATAGTAATGTTGTGACTCCATTTAGGCTTGGGTTTTAATAAATCGATGTTAAAATCCCCAAGAATAATTGTTTCATAGTTTAAAAATGTCACTTCATCCATAAGAGAGTTGAATTTTTCAAACCATTCTGTGGTTTCCGAAGGATTTCTGTATATGAATCCTATTAATATTGGATTATTGTGTTTTAATTTTATTTCAACCCAAATTGATTCAATGTCATAAACATCAAAGTTGTATAATCTTTTGCAACTCAGTGAAGAAGCGAAATATGTTAATAACCCAGTGGACTTGGGCTTGTGTGGATCCTGTCGAAAAATCTGATATCCTGGAATATTCATGCATGTGTCAGTTACGTGTGGTGAGAGTCGAGATTCAGCAAGGCAAAACAAATGAAATTGATTCTCATCATTGTGCAGTATGGTCGAAATATCATCTTTTTTGTTTGTTGCATTGTTGATATTCAGGTAGCCTACACGGAGGCCTTGCTTTGTGGGCCACTTGTCTAAAGTTAGAGACATGTTAAGATTGATTTTATATATATATATATGTATGTATGTAAGATCTATCAAAATAAGAGACTTGATTATGAAATTTTTTGACAAAATAAGCTATAGTTCAATTTCGAAAACTAAAATATAAACACAAATCAAAATCTGTAAGGAATGAATGTGTTATAATAAACAATTTTTTGAATCCAGTCCTGTTTTTACATAGATTATATACTACGGTCATAAAAAATAATAAAACATATAAATTGGGAAAAATATTTTAAGAAAAACTAAGATACAACAATTTTTGCTAAATCAATATAACCAATCACACACTAAATATTAATATGATACTAAACACAAAGAGATACAGTGACGAATAATAATAGATGAAAAAGCAAACAAAAATATAGTATGGCAGAGTTGGTTCAAAAACTCCAATCCACACTAGCCCTAGGCAACAACTGTCCTGTTGCAAGAGTCTCTGGATCCGATATACCTGCTAGATATAGAAGGCAATTTATCCACTCAAATGAGATATACACTGCAGCATGACATTGATCAACATTTGATGTTGGGGAGAAAAAAAAAAAAAAAAAGAAAAAAAAAGAAAGGGGGCTGGGGGCTGGGTGAAAGTATGGGGAGAGAGAGAGAGAGAGAGAGAGAGAGAGAGAGAGAGAGAGAAGAGAGAGAGAGAGAGAGAGAGAGAGAGATTTCCATTCAAGCAATCATTTATCATCATGGGAACACTGCATTTAACATTTGGACACCTGCACAAACACATTTGTAATTATATAGAACATTATACATGGGCTGTATGTTTGATGCAGGCTTGCAGGCAGACATTTATCGCACGCATGCACACACACGCATGCACACACACACGTTCACATAATTATCATACACGTACACACGCAGTGCATACGCACAAGCAAGCACGCATGCTTACATACCAGGCAAGCACCCACAAGCTCACGGCATATCCACAGACACACAAACACGCACACATACGCACGCACACACACACACACGCACGCACGCACTCACGCGCGCACGCACGCACACACATACACACACACTCACGCATGCTTACATACACACAAACACACACACACACGTGGTGAAACATGCATATACATGTTCACTTACACATACACTCAAACACCACATACACACACTCCCCCCCTCCCCTTCCCTCCACACATACTCACTGGTACACACACACACACACACACACACACACACACACCACACTATTGGGTCAAGCAGTGGAGTAGATCGGAAAGTATTTTCACAAGTGGCTGTGTAGCTGCCACGGAGTGTTGTCTCCCTAACACACTTGTGACATCTGAACACTGGGGGTTCCTTGGCTCGGGGATGGGAAAGTCTCTGTCCAGTAATAGACCTAGTGTGGTAGGCCTATTGTCGCTAGTCGCACTGTGGGGTGGGGCTGAAGTCGTTGTTTTGTTGAAGGCAGCCGATCGTGAATGTACACCTTTGGCTGCTTCAGCATAGCTTTTCATGTCACTGGTCGTTATGTTGGGTCGGTAGTTTGTCACAGGCCTCACAGCTGGCGGCTGACTATGGTTTCCGGGGAAACGGATATTTAGGGCAAGAGTTTTGTTACCCTGAGGACTGGGATGGATGGGATCATCGTATAGCGCCTTTTTAGGCGCTCCAGTCCTGGTGAGAAAGGAGGGGGTGTTGTCGATAAGAACCACCCTCTCTTGACGGCAGGTTTCCCCAAGAGAAGCCGTCGACCGTGAAGCCTTGTCTCTCAGTGGATGTCGTCCGAAGGGGGGGAGGATGGAGGAGGCCTGTAGAGCAGCATGGGGGAAGATTTCTTTTAGCAGGTGGATCAGTTTTGTCCAATCTGCTTTTGTGACTGATCCTGCTTTACAGTCATTTATCCCCACGTGGAAGGTGACGTGCTGTATGTGTGGAGAGGGGCGGCGTGTTGACAGCCACTGACACAGGTGTTGTACTGTCAGGCCTGGTACTGACAGGTTGCAGACTTGCCGGCCCCCCACTGACATCTTTTTCTCATCCACCCCTTTCAGCACTGAGTCACCTAACAACAAGGTGTTACACTCTACGGGGATTGTTTTTTGTTGGAGGGTTTTCAGGGGCTGGAATGGGGGGTGTTTTCTTGGTGCTTTTGGGAATGAGAATTGGAGTGTGGGCTTTGATGGGTGCGGGAGTGTGTGCGTGTCTGCTGTGATGTGTTTGTAAGTAGAGGCTGTTTGCTTGTGTTTTTGCGTGAAGTTGCTGAAGTGTTGTTGCTTGTCTGCTTTTGTGTGAGTGTGGGGTATGAAGAATTGTCAGTCGTGGTTTTGTCTGTGAGGAGAGCATATCTGTTGGATGTGTTTATGTTGTATTCTACCTCTGTGAGTTGTTCTGCAAGTGGTTCAGTATTGTTGTCTGTCTGACTGCTTGAGTGTTTTGTGTGTTTAGTTGCACTGAGTGTTTGTATCTGTTTCTTGGTGGTATTGTTGATGTTGTGTTGACTGTCTTTGAGTGATTGTAGTTTGGAGTTGATTTCTTTCAATTGATCTGTCTGGTATTCTTGGC
>CM060343.1:4377146-4379646 GCA_030674155.1 Stramonita haemastoma
CAAGTTAAGTCAAATTTTTATTTCCATATGGTACATTGTATAATCACTGATTTGCTTTCTTTCATCAAGCCATCTATCTAGGGGGAAAAAAAAAAAAAATAAACATGTCACATATATTGTTTGACTAACATTCAACAGCCTCAAAGTTAAGATATATCTATAGATAAAAACAAACAAAAAAGAGGGGGGGGGGGGGGGAGAGAAGATTTTTTTTTAAGTGTGTGTGTCTGTCTGTCTGTCAATCTGTCTGTCTGTCTGTCTCTCTGTCTTTCTATCTATCTGTCTATCCAGATGGAAAACACACTTTGAAAACATTCTCGCTATGGATCACATTGGGCGTGATACTAGAGATAGAGATATTGAGGAGGAAGAACTTTATGTTTCTGATCTAGATGACGAAATATCTGAAGGGGAAATTCGACAGGCTGTTAGAAGACTTAAAGTGAATAAAGCTTCTGGACTAGATGATATTCCTGGTGAATTCCTAAAAAATGCAGAGCCATTCATATTGCCTTTTTTGACAAAAATGTTCAACCATATGTATACAGCTGGTTTCTATCCTATAGCTTGGACACGGTCAGTCATTGTTCCATTACTGAAAAAACGTGATGCTAACAACCCTGAAAATTATAGAGGCATCTCCTTACTCAGTATTGTTAGTAAAGTTTTTACCTCTATCTTAAACCAGAGACTGTATAAATGGGCAGAAAAGGAAGGGAAAATTAGTGAAGAACAGGCCGGATTTCGCAGGAATTACTCTACTGTAGACCACATATTTACTCTCGTTAAAATGGTTAGGTCATGTTTGTATGGTCAGAAGAGAAGTAAACTATATGTTGCTTTCATTGATTATCGAAAGGCTTTTGATACAGTAAATCGTGATATGCTTTGGAAAGTGCTAAAAAAAATCAATGTTTCATCAAAAATGATCCGTATGTTGAAAAGTATGTATGGTAGTGTGCAAAGTTGTGTGCGCTGGGGTTCTGAAGTGTCTGATTTTTTTTAATGTCCACTGGGTGTGAAACAGGGCTGCTTGATGTCTCCTTTGATTTTTTCATTATTAATCACTGAAGTAACAGAAGAAGTTTCACGAAAGGGAAAGCATGGTTTTCAGTTTTTACCTGACTTACAGGAAATTTTTCTCCTGTTGTTTGCAGATGATGTTGTTTTGTTTTCTCATAGCCCCAGTGGCCTTCAAAACCAGCTTAATAACTTGCAAAGAGCATCTGACACTTTAGGATTAACTGTAAATATTGATAAAACGAATGTTATGGTGTTCAGGAAAGGTGGGCATTTATCCAAATCGGAAAAGTGGCACTTTAAAGGTCAAAATATCGAAGTTGTTAACAGCTACAAGTATCTTGGTTTTACTCTTACAACTAAAGTATCTTTTGACACAGCACTGGAAGAGTATGCTAGGCGTGCAAAACATAAAGTTTTTGAGATTTTGAAAACGATGTGGGCTTTGGGCAACATGGATATGTTTGTGTTTTTTAAGTTGTTCGATGCCCAAGTCAAACCTATGTTGTTATATGCTTCGGAGCTCTGGGGTTTACAAAATTTCACTGTATAGAATCGGTACATTTATTTGCTTGCAAACGTTTGTTAAACGTTTACCCCAAAACCCCTAACACAATGATCTATGGGGAGACAGGACGTTATCCTATGTATATTGATAGCACCATAAGATCTGTTGCGTACTGGTTTGAACTTCAAAATATGTCTTTATGCAGATTTCCAAAACAGGCATATTTGATGACTGCAAACAAGATCCCAGAACTCACCGACAGACATTTAGATGTAAATAACTGGCCATATTGTATCAAAAGATGTCTTGATCTTTTTGGCTTCTCTGAAGTGTGGGTATATGGTGGGGTGGGAAATGAGAAATTTTTCTAAAAGAATTATAGCAACGCATGATTGATTGCTTTCATCAAGATTGGCATGCAAAACTGTCAGAAAGTGACAGATACGAAACGTATAGGTCATTTAAATCACTGTTACAGCCTGAAAAATATCTTACTGCTATCACCATAGGTAAATTCAAACATGCACTGGTCAAGTTTCGACTTGGAGTCGGTGATTTAAACGTGAATAACAGATACAATGATAAATCTAAAAAGTGCCCTTTTTGTGACAAAATTCAAACTGAAATCCATTTTCTGTTTGAATGTTCAAAGTTTACAGACTTGAGGGAGAAATACCTATCCAAATACTTCACAAATGATAATGAACATTGCCTCCAAACTATTCTGAATAGTGAAAATGTTTGTCAGTTGAGACATTTGGGTATGTATATATTTTATGCTCTGAAAGCCAGAGAACTCAGTTAGGTACAATTGGTGTACAAAAAGTTGATGTAGTTTATGTCTCTTTGGAAATTATTTCATGACAACGCCAAAATTCTGTTGTTTGTTCAATGTTTTGCTTTTAGTTTCTTCGGTTAAAATGTGTACCCCCTTGTATACAGACCGGTGGCCTTACAATTAAAATCGAGTTT
>CM060343.1:4387146-4394646 GCA_030674155.1 Stramonita haemastoma
TGGGGGGGGGGGGGGGGGTTTAATTCATTCTAAACGCCTAGATATTTTTATATGGTTTGTTTCGTTTAACTCTTGCTTGACGTACAGGATTTGTAAACACGTTATTGTTGTTGTTGTTGTAGTTGTTGTTGTTGTTGTTGTCGTCGTGGTTTTATTTGGTTAACTCTTGCTTGACGTACAGGATTTGTAAACACGTTGTTGTTGTTGTTGTTGTTGTTGTTGTTGTTGTTATTGTTGCTGTTTTATTTGGTTAACTCTTGCTTGACGTACAGGATTTGTAAACACGTTGTTGTTGTTGTCGTTGTTGTTGTTGTTGTTGTTGTCGTTGTTTTTGTTGTTGTCGTTGTTGTTGCTGTTGTTGTTGTTGTTATTGTCGTGGTTTTATTTGGTTAACTCTTGCTTGACGTACAGGATTTCGTTGTTGTTGTTGTTGTTGTTGTTGTCGTGGTTTTATTTGGTTAACTCTTGCTTGAAGTACAGGATTTGTAAACACATTGTTGTTGTTGTTGTTGTTGTTGTGTGTTGTTGTTATTGTTGCTGTTTTATTTGGTTAACTCTTGCTTGACGTACAGGATTTGTAAACACGTTGTTGTTGTTGTTGTTGTTGTTGTTGTCGTTGTTTTGTTGTTGTCGTTGTTGTTGTTGTTGTAGTTGTTGCTGTCGTGGTTTTATTTGGTTAACTCTTGCTTGACGTACAGGATTTGTAAACACGTTGTTGTTGTTGTTGTTGTTGTTGTTGTTGTCATGGTTTTATTTTGGTTAACTCTTGCTTGACGCACAGGATTTGTAAACACGTTGTTGTTGTTGTTGTTGTTGTTGTTGTTGTCGTCGTGGTTTAATTTGGTTAACTCTTTCTGGACGTGCAGGATTCATTAACACGTTGCTGTCGTGGAGCGCGTGGGCCCCTCTGTCCCGTTTGACTTACGGGGTGTATCTGGTCCACTTGGTGGTCATCTTCACTCTTATGGGCAACAGGAAGACCAAAGTCTTCATGGATGGCTGGACAGGGGTTAGGCTTTCTTGTCTGTCCTGTCTGTCTTGTCCTGTCTTGTCTTGTCTGTTTGTGTGTGTGTGTGTGTCTTGTTTGTTTGTGTTTGTTTGTCTGTGTGTCTGTTTGTTTGTGTTTGTTTGTCTTGTCTGTCTGTCTGTCTTGTCTATTTGTCTGTCTGCCTGTGTGATTATCAGTTTGATAATGTAAGGTCTCGTAAACAAATGCATTTACAAAAGTCATATATGTGCATTTCCTGTGCCCCCGAAAGGTGTGGTGTGTGTGTGTGTGTGTGTGTGTGTGTGTGTGTGTGTGTGTGTGTGTGTGTGTGTGTGTGTGTGTGTGTGTGTGTGTGTGTGTGTGTGCGCGTGTGTAGTGCAATAAACATGAAACACTTGTCACATTCTTCTTTTACTACTTCTACTTCTTCTCCTCCTCCACCTCCTCGCCCTCCTACTCTTTCCCCTTCTTCTTTTCCTGTCAGGGGGACGGTGTAGCCTGGTGGTTAGAGTGTTGAACGTTGTGGTCTGAAGGCCCAGGTTCGAGCCACCACCTGTTCGAGCGAGCGCTCTGACCACTTAGCTATCCCGCCCCCAAAATAAATAGATACAAAATGATTAATTCATTAAAAAGATTAGTTAATAGATTTATAAGCAAATGTCTCAAGGGAAGTAACTGGTGCTGTGTTTCAGACGGAGCTGACTCTGGCGGTGACGGTGTTGTCGTTCCTGTCCTCCTTCCTCTTCTCCATGCTGATAGAGGCTCCTACATTGGGCCTGGAAAAAGCCGTCCTGGGAAAGATCTTCAAGAGAAAGAAAGAGTAACCACCGATAATATCTTCTGTTCCCTGTGACCACTGCTGGGGCATTATCTTGTAGAAAGAGTAAGGACTGATAATATCAACAACAAAAATAATGGAAATAAAATAAAATTTTTAAAAAGGCCAGTGATGTCAAAAAAGTGAAAAATGAATTTTTTTTTTTTTTTAAATTTGTAAAAGGACCCCTATCTTTTCTGTTCCCTGTGACCACTGCTGGGCAAGATCTTCCAGAAGAAGAAAGAGTAAGGACCAATGACAATAATAATAATAATAATAATAATAATAATAATAATAATAATAATAATAATAATAATTTGAAAAGGACCGATAATATCTTCTGTTCCTTGTGACCACTGCTGGTCATTATCTTCAAGAAAGAGTAACCACCGATGATATCAGCATAATAATAATAATAATAATAATAATAATAATAATAATAATAATAACGAAACCTTGTAAGGCTTTGGAGGAAGGGAAACACTGATTCTTTTCTCTTAATAGGAAAACCTTGAGTCTTTTATTAAGGAATTAAGGAATTCTCTGCCTGGCTTTTAGAGTTAACTTTGATTTTTTTTTTTAATGCTGCCATGGTTTGTTGTTCTGAGACAAGTTCCTACTTGGGTTTTTTTTTCCATAAAGTTCTCAGCAGGATCTTCAACAAAAAGTGATAAATCATTTGCGTTTCCTGTGACCCCCAAAAAGGAATATATCTGTTTGGGAACAGTTTCTTGTTTGGATTTAGATACTTAGAGATTTACTTGACAGGATTCTGTAAAAAATGATGTCAGCTATTCTCATTTGATAGAAAATGGTCCGTTTCAAAGATTTCTGGACCAGGTACTTGAACAGTCATAGGTAAAAAGTAAAGGTAAAGGTGTCTCACAACCTGTATGGTCATAGGAGAGCGTTGTGTCAAAGACCTCAGCTTCTCGAGGGGCCAGCATATTGAGGGCAGCGCCCATCTCCTCTCCCTCGCTGCTTTACCTTCCCTGATCCTAAAGAGGGCAGGTACCCATTTACCCATGTATAGACTCTAATAATATACATTTCAGTCAAATATATATTTCTGATTTCTATAACTGCCGTGTATATATTTTTAGAAGTGACGTGTATAGTTGCTGCAGTGTTAGGGGTTTTTTCCCCCTGAATTTCTAATGTAAGCTACCTTGGTGAGCTCTTTGGATTATAACATGAAAAAAAAACTGACATTTTGCTTTTGTTGAAGAAGTGATTGGAATTACATAGCCTTGAACACACAAAAAAACCTTAAGAGTTTTTCATAGATTAAAAAAAAAAATTCATGAAATAAAGTAATCCCCGTCATCTACTTTTGTTCTTTCTCCATGACACATTACTTCCCTTTATCGTGAAGAAAATCACCTTCAAAAATCGGAACACAAGTTGAGTGACAGCCTTTGCAAAAGAAAGATTCTAAGAAATGCAAATATGGCATAAAGGCTTATGTCTGCGGGTTTGTTTGTTTTTCGTTTAGACTCTAGAAGCCTTAAATCAACCAATACTGTACTTAGTGTCTTATTTGAAACAATGGTGTCTGCTATGACTGTTCTACTTTTTTATATGCATAGACTCTAATCATGTACATTTGAATCGAATGTATTTCTTATATCTATGATTGCCTGTTATATATTGTACTGTATATTTATCTTGTTTATATTAATTTTCTTTTCCTGATGGTTGTAACACTGTTATGGTTTCACTGGGGGATTCAGAACATATTGAACAGGCCAACGGGACAGAAATATCGACAAGTGAGGAAATAACTTCAGTAATTCACTTGTCTGTATATAGATCATTGACGCCATTCTGAACAGAAATAGAGGTGCCTTCTTTTTCCCTGGTCCATCATGTCAGATGGTGTGATTTCTGAGCTGTCTCCTCTCTGCACATCAGCTGAATGTTTCTGAAAATTGAGAATGTATGTAAATACAGAGGCAGCATACACACAGGTGTCGTGAGGGGAAAAATTGGGGAGTTGGAGTCCCCAGGACGGTTCGGGGCTGTATATGGCAACGTTCTGGCGGTTCCTGCGCCGGTACTGGAACCATTCGTATCCGCGACTGCCTTTCCAATGGACCATTTCAGCGACGTGGAAAGGGGGGGGGGGGTCTGCTGCATGGGTAACAGCTTGTCCTCCACACTTACTCACCCAGGCTTTGTGCTCTAAAGACTAGAGCTTAACTCCATAGTCTTCCGAGACTGATGGGTGCCTTCTACTAAAAAACAGACAGCTCTGGAATATGTCTTCTCCTTTAATCAACCAGTTAAAATAAAATGCAAGAATATTACAACAAAAACTACACCAAGAGGCCAAAATTATGTAAAACAGTTTACAGATTGTGAAAGAAAGCAAATAATCGCAAAAATTATAGAAAGCTGTAAAGAAATGCTGGTTGGGTTACTGTTAAATCAGTGTGTCTACCCTTTTATATAATTATTTTAAATGTTTTACAATATCCAGTGATCTGAATCCGATAAGATCTGAAAATACACTTTTGAGAACATCACCAACTTCAGTTGAGATATTCAGACAAACATAATTGAGAAAGAAATGGAAACTGCTCTTGATTCAGTCACCAATAAATATAAAAAAAATAATAATAATAATAATAAAAAGAAAAAAGCAGCAGGTAGTGATTTGGTTCCAACTCTGCCAAGTAAAAGGTAAAGGTAAAGGTGTCCCACAACCTGTGTGGTCTTAGAGAAGCGAGGCGTCAGAGACCTCAGTTTCTCTAGGGGCCAGCATGTCGAGGGCGACGCCCATCTCCTCTCCCTCGCTGCTTTACTCTTCCCTGACCCTAAAGAGGGCAGGTACCCATTTACAGCTGGGTGAACTGGGGGAAAAGTACTGAAGCCAAGGCGCGCAAACGGTCACCCATCCAATTGGCAACCACTCTCGATGCTGCTTAACTTTGGCCGGGGGAAAGCGAGCGCTCTGACCACTGAACTATCCCGTCCCAAGGAGGCCTACATAAAACCAGTGATTAGTTCATTATAGTTATACTATGAACTGTTTGATAACGTCTTGGATACGGGAAATACCCCATGGTTTGGAATATCAGCCTGGTAAAACTTATTGGTAGTTGTGGGGTTTTCTGTCCTTTGGGTATGCTCCTAAGTAAAAACAAAAGTTTATTAAGCTTTCTATGTATAACGAGTAATTATTTGATTGTGTTTGCCACAAAGATTTGGGGCTTAGACTTTCCTTAACAAAATCGAAAATTTGAATGACACTAATTGACTTTCAATCTGGAAAATCAACATCTTAAGTTTGATTCCATCTACCTGCCTATGTAAATTAAAGACATTCTAAGGTAAAGGTAACTTGGTTGTTTATGTGAAATGCACGTTTCTGTAGGTGTCACTTTTATTACGATTTTCTTTATAAAGTAGTTATACCCATAACTGGAGAGTTGAGCTTCATAATAATTGTAGAAATCTTAAACGTATCAATTTTGTGCCTGACAAAAAAAAATATATCTTTGCTGTGTAGATGTTCATGCTTATGTCCTTAACAAAGCTTATCTTAGTTGTATCAATGCTTCCTGTTGTTGTAGCACGTTTTTCCCCAATATGCCACGGTAAGGAAGAATACATTCAAAATGTGATACCACTGTTCTATGAGACCAGTTTATTAAAAAAAAAAATCGCTGTACCCACTTACAAGATTTTTTTCTAGGGAATTTTCCTTAATCTATGCCAGCTATAAAAAAAAAAATTAAAAACACAAATAAATAACTGTACATTCTGACAAAAAGTGAATCAAGAGAAATTCTTCTATCGTGGTCTAAATTCGTAAAATTCACCCTCTATTCCTCACAAATTTGTTACCACTTAAAACTGATAAAGCATGAGCTTTTTTCTTTTTTTTCAACATCATTTTGCTCTGGGAATATCCGGTAAGTTCAGAGTCCCCCCCCCCCCCCCCCCCCCTTAAAAAAAAGTCATGGTTTGTTCTTTCTTTTGTTATATACGTTTTTGAGTAGTTAGCTTAGTTGTATTCTTCGATCTATCTATCTATCTATCTATCTATCTATCTATCTATCTATCTATCTATCTATCTATCTATCTATCTATCTATCTGTCTGTCTATCTATCTATCTATCTATCTATCCTTTAGTCTGGTGACCGTGAGGGTACCCCTGAAGACTTGACAACCAGTTCCCTCCATTCCTCTCTCTGTTCTGTCTTTCTCAATTTTTTTTTTTAATTCTAGGCCTGTCCATTCGCTGATGTTGTCCTCCCATCTCTTCCTTGGTCTGCCTCGTTTTTTTTCCCTCTTTGTACAGTGCCCTGCAGCATTGTTTTTACAAGTCCTTTAGATTCTTGGTATCCACAGTATATTGTGGGTGTGTAGCTGTGTGCTTTTGTTTCCCAATTTGTGCTGTGTTTGTTATCCTCTCTGCCCATGAAGAGTGAAAGATTTAAGTATTGAATCTTGATTGTGGTTTTTTTGTTGTTGTTGTTGAATTTCTATCATTCCTCTATAGATCGTGTACTTTCTTATTTTTCATTGTAGTCGGAAACTACAATAAAATGTGTGCGACAAAAATTAATCATCAGTTTTGTGTGGGTTTTGTTGGGATTTTTTCCCCTCTCTAGTACTTCTGTCTCTCAGTGTTTTTCTAAGTGTCTCTGTCTTTCTTGTTCTGCGTCTGTCTGTCTGTCTCTGTTGCTTTGTGTGTGTGTGTGTGTGTGTGTGTGTGTGTGTGTGTGTGTGTGTGTGTGTGTGTGTGTGTGTGTGTGTGTGTGTGTGTGTGTGTGTGTGCGTGCGTGCGTGTGTGTGTGTGTATGTGTGTGTGTGTGTCTGTGCCTCTGTCTGTGTCTCTGTCTGTCTGTCTGTCTGTCTGTCTGTCTGTCTGTCTGTCTGTCTGTCTGTCTCTCTCTCTCCTCTCTCTCTCTCTCTCTCCCTCTCTCTCTCTCTCTCTCTCTCTCTCTCTCTCTCTCTCTCCCCTCTCTCTCTCCTCTCTCTCTCTCTCTCTCTTTCTCTTGGCTTGATGAAGAAAAGCAAATTCATTGCTTACTCAATGTACCATCTGGAAATAAAATTTTGATTTGATTTGATTTGATTTGATCTCTCTCTTCTCTCTCCTCTCTCTCTCTCTCTCTCCCTCTCTCTCTCTCTCTCTCTCTCTCTCTCTCTCTCTCTCTCTCTCTCTTCTCTCTCTCTCTCTCTCCTCTCTCTCTCTCTCTCTATCTCGCAGCTACCTTCATGATGGGCAAAAAAAAAAAAAAAAAACGAAAAAAAAAAAAACGGTCGTATACGCAAAATTTCACCATTGGTTAACCTGATAACCCAAGCAGAAGACCAAAACGTTTAGGCCTAATAGGCGTGTCTCTCCATGTCAGCTAGGTTTGTCTCCCTTACGTCAAGTCCTTCGGATGCTTGTGAATTGATGATATAAACCGAGGCCCCTGGTACGAACGCTTGCAGAACATCTTGCGCACACGTTAAATCCTGTTCCACTTTTCGTAAGAGTAGGCCATCGTGTGCCGGTGGGAACAGATGACAAGATTTACAAAACTGCATACACACGGGGACTGGATGTAAAAAATTTTAAAAAGCACATGAGTGTTTAATCCCTTATCCTCGATATAATTTTTTTAAATTAAATCCTCGATATAAAAGAATAAATAAATAAGTAAACAAATAAATAAATAAAACTGTTAGACT
>CM060343.1:4399646-4400654 GCA_030674155.1 Stramonita haemastoma
GCTAAAACCTAATCCGCACTTGTGTATATATATATACACACACACACACATACATACATACACGCACACGGAGATCAGCTATGCACATATTAAGTGGACCATATTTCCAGCGAGCGGGTTTTTTTCAGAGGTTTCAGAAAACTTAAACAGTTTCTAACAAATGTCATTCTCCCCACAGTAGTTGAGGTCAAGTAGCTCAATTCTGTCCCCTGGGCAGAAAGGTGGGGTGTGGTTTTTTTCTGGTTGGGATTTTTTTTTTTTTTTTTTTTGGGGGGGGGGGGGGGGGGCGGGGGGGTCTTTTTCCCTTTGCTTGAGCTCTGAGGTTTACTGATGGTGGGATTTTGTGGGATACATACATGTGACTGTTTTTTGGCTCACCGTGCATGTAGCCACATTCCAACTTCAGGGATGAATGTTTGTGTTGTTTTGTGTTTCTGTAACCCACCAAAACACTGACATGAATACCAGGGTCTTTAACAAGCATAATTTGATCTTCTGCAAGTGTGTATGTTAATAATTAACATGAAGGGAATTAAGGCACTGGCAGCCTGCACTTTAGTTGTCTCAGAGATTGTAAAAATCCCCACCAGACACCGCAAGATTTTATTTATCTATTTTATTTATCTTATTTTGTTTACACGCTGATAAGTTTTAAAAACTTTACGAGGAAATTGGGATAAGCCTCGTGTGCTTTTTTACATCCAGTCCCTGTGTGTATGCAGTTTTGTAAGTGTCATCTGTTCCCCAATGCACACAATGGGCCCCCTCTACGAAAAGCGGAACAGGGTTTAATGTGTGCCAAGATGTTCTGCGTACGTTTGCACACAAGGCTTCGGATTTTAATCTCATCTGAAAGACTTTTGGGGGGGGGGACTTTCAGCACCTAACCCTCCCACCCCCCCAACTCTCCCAAAACACTCACATCAGTGTCTTAACTTCAAAGCATCGTAGATGGACGCTATACCTGTATTTTAAATGAATGGTTAAGATCCTTGACTTTTTAACCTG
>CM060343.1:4405754-4418254 GCA_030674155.1 Stramonita haemastoma
CCCCTGTGTGCCTGTGGTAAAGAAAACCAGACAGGCGAGCACATCCTTCAAGGGTGTACGTTATTCAGCGACCTGAGGAAGAAAGTGTGGCCGACGGAGATAACCCTACAGACCAAGCTGTACGGCCCGCGAGAGGAGCTGGAAAGGACTTGCCATTATTTTTCCTAGACACATCTGACAGTGTAGAGCGAACGAGAGAAGAAGACGTGAAGCAAAGGAACAAAATTTAAATATGTTACTTTAAACATTATTCTGTAAGAGAGTTTTTCTGGACCTGAATAGCAGCAGGGGTGGGACATAGCTGGGTGTCTAAGCTTCCTAAAAGTTAAGTCATAAATGTGTGTGTGTGTGTGTGTGTGGTGGGGGGGGGGGGGGGGGAGGAACACCAATGGTGAGATTTTGCGTTTGCGACCAGGGGATTTTTGCTCATAATTTAGGTAGCAACATTCTGATTTCGGGGATCATGTCTAAACTTGACACTAGCATGCATGCATTTTTGACTAATTATTGATTGATTGGTTGATTGATTGATTGATTGACTGACTGACTGATTGATTGATTGATTATTTGATTGATTGATTGATTGATTCTCAAAAGACTAAATATTTACAACACTCTCCTTCAACTTTCAATTTAAAAAAAAACCCACCTAGAATTATTGCAAGTCAAACAACAACGATAGCAAAATCAACACTTGTTATTTCAACATAGTAATCCCTTTTCCTTTTCTTAAAATCTCTACACGATCATGAAAACCCTATACCTCGTAAACAACAGTCCACCACTCATACCACAGCCGTGTGCACACAAAACTGACCACTAGGCTGGCGTTCCTGAATGGCTGACCCTCCAGACTATTCCCCAGCGACCCCTGGCGGCAATAACAAGCATTTCCGGTTCCACAATGTACGGGTTATCGACCCTGACTGACCAAAAGTCGATGTCCATCATATCCACTGCAATAAAACCATTGGCCAGTATAGAAGGAATGAAAAAAGGGAGGGAGGGAGGGAAGGTAGGAAGGAAGGGAGGGAGAGAGGAAGGAAGGAAGGAGGGAAGGAAGGAAGGAAGGAAGAAAAGGAGGAAGGAAGGGAGGGAGGAAGGAAAGAAGGAAGACAGGGAGAGAGGGAGGGAGGGAGGAAGGAAGAAAGGAAGGAAGGAAAGGAGGGAGGAAGGGAGGAAGGAAGGTTGGAAGGGAGGAAGGAAGGGGTGGGGGTGAAAGTTGGTACAGGGGGAGGGGAGGAGGGTATATAGTATAGAGGTGATGGATGGTGTTTGTTGGAGGGTCAAGGTGGAGAGGAGAGGGGGGAGGGGGGGGGGGCGGTGAAAACTTAGAGGAAAGAAATAGGCCTAGAAGTTGTAGCTATGTTAGTTTTTGGTTTACATCCTTGGCGTACACCTATCATGGTTCTGATCTATTCACCTATGTTGCTGTTTTAGCAGACTGCGCTGGTTGTTTTATCATAGAGGCAATCTATGGTTCTGATCAGGTTGGCATTGATGTTATACAGCCTCATGATTGCCTACAGAGCTGTATGCCAGACTCTGTCAAACGCCTTCTTAAAGTCTACAAAGAATTGGTAAAGATCCTCCTGGTGTTGCAAGTATTTCTCACAGAGTATTTTAAGGGTGGAAATTTGCTCTCCTGTGCTCCGTCCTGCTCGCCTAGTGGTCAGGACATTGCGCTGGCAATTTGACGACCCGGGTTCGATTCACGGTCGTGGGGATTTTTCCCCTGGAGTTAACATCAGTGCTGACTCCACTCTCCCCAAAAGTCCTTCGGATGGGACTATAAACCGAGGCCCCGTGTGCGAACGCACGCAGAACATCTCGCGCACACGTTAAATCCTGTTCCGCTTTTCGTAAGAGTAGGCCATCGTGTGCCGGTGGGAACAGATGACATTTACAAAACTGCATATATACGGGGACCGGATATAAAAAAAGCATATGAATGCTTATTCCATTATCCTCGTTCAAAAAGAATAAATAAAAAAATAAATTAAATTAAGCTTAGCTTGGAAAGCGAGTGCTCTGACCACCACTGAGCTATCCCGTCCCCGAATACTTTGATGCAGTTGCGATTAAATTAACGTCCTAGCGGAGATTTCCGATTTAGGGACTGTAAAACCCCCGAATACTTAATTAACATTGCTTTAAAAGCTGTGGGCATAGTTAGGGTCATCTCCTCTTGGATGTTACACTGGGGAACAACCAACAAACAACAATAACAATAACAAGAGTATACTACCTCCCAGCCCAGTCCTTTTCTCCACGTTTATGTTATAGCGTTCTTTTGTCTTCAGAGGTTTACAACCCACAATAGTCAGTATGTGAGTGTACTTAGGATAGGGAAACAGCAGTACAAACAAAGACAAGAAAAGAAAAGAAAAGAAAAGAAAAGAAAGAAAGAAAGAAAGAAAGAAAGAAAAACAGAAAGAAAGAAAAACAAAACAAAGACAGACAGAACAAAGGCAGAAAGAAAGAAAGAAAGAAACAAAGGAAGAAAGACAGACAGACAAAAAAAGTGAAAGAAAGAAAGACAGACAGACAGACAAGCAGACACACAGACAGAAAGAAAAACGGAAAACAAAGAAAGAAAAACAGAAAGAAAGAAAGAAAGACAGACAGAAAGACAGAAAAATGAAAGAAAGAAAGAAAGGAAAACAAAAAGAACGAAAGAAAGAACAAACCAAAGACAGACATTAGAAAGAAAGAAAGGAAAAAAAGAAAGAAAAAAGAAAAACAGAAAAGAAAGAAAGAAAGAAAACAGAAAGAAAGAAAGAGAGTAAGAAAAACAAAACAAAGACAGAAAGAAAGAAAGACAGACAGACAGAAAGAAAGAAAGAAAGAAAGAAAGAAGAAAGAAAGAAAGAAAGAAGAAAGAAAGAAAGAAAAGAAAGAAAGAAAGAAAGAAGAAAGAGAAAGGAAGGAAGAAAGAAAGAAAGAAAAACAGAGAGAAAGAAAGAAAACAGAAAGAAAGAGAAAGAAAGAAAGAAAGAAAGAAAGAAACAGAAAACAAACAAAAAAAAAAAGCCCCTGTCACGACATCACATCAACTAACTAATCAATCAATCAATAACCTGATCAATAGAAGCAAGCTCCACACATTGCCCAAGCAGGAGTAAGCTCCCCCTAGCTGGCCTCATAGGTAAGGGGGGGGGGGTGGAGTGTGAAGGTTTGGCTGACTTGGCTACATGCTCTCTGCTCTGTTTCCTGTTTGAAGTTTTACGCTGAGTGGGTTACAACACAACTCGTAAACTGATATTGCCTTGAAGTGAGGAGGGGGAGGGGAGGGGGTAGGGGGGATGAAGGATGAGGGAGGAGGGAGGGTAGTATGTGAAGTTGGAAGAAAAAAACCTCATGAACTTTTACAGTGAAATCGCCACTTTCAGATGATCTGAAGGCTCTTTCATACACCATAGATGAAATTACCAAATTCGAGTAGAACTGAGGGCAATGCCCCCCCCCCCCCCCTCTCTCTCTCTCTCTAAGGAATTTATCTCAAGTTTAATTAATATTACACCACTGTTGACAGAAAACTTCATACCACTGCCACACTACGTAACGTCACACTCAGACCACTACAACTTGTCTTTGAACACCCTCTCTCTCTCTCTCTCTCTCTCTCTCTCTCTCTCTCTCCCCTTTCTATCTTTCTCTCTCTCTCTCTCTCTCTCTCTCTCTCTCTCTCTCTCTCTCTCTCTCTCTCTCTCTCTCTCTCTCTCTCCCCCCTTTCTTTCTCTCTCCCTCTCTCTCTCCCCCTCTCTCTCTCCTTCCCCCCCTCTCTCTCTTTCCCTCTCTGTCTCTTCCCCCCTCTCTCTGTCTCTCTCTCCCTCCCTCTCCCTCTCTCTGTGTCTCTCTGTGTCTCTGTCTCTGTCTCTGTCTCTCATAATAAGTTATGTCATTTTGATCCCTGTTCCACCAATGTTGAGAGAAAACATCACACCACCACTATCACACTACGTAACGTCGCACTCAGACCACTACAACTTGACTTTGAAGGTGTCTGCTATCCCTTACCAAACTAGTTTTAGTGTCGTACACACAGACAACAGCAGCAGTACACGCACACACACTCACACAGACACAGGGGGGGGGGGGGGGGGGGACGGATAGCCTAGTGGTCAGAACATTGCGCTGGCAATTTGATGACCCGGGTTCGAGTCCGGTCGAGGAAATTTTCTTCCTGGAGTTAACATCAGTGCTGACTCCACTCCCCAAAAAAGTCCTTCGGATGAGACTTTAAACCGAGGCCCCGTGTGCGAACGCACGCAGAACATCTTGCGCACACGTTAAATCCTGTTCCGCTTTTCGTAAGAGTAGGTCATCGTGTGCCGGTGGGAACAGATGACAATATTTACAAAACTGCATACACACGGGGACCGGATGAAAAGAAGCACATGATTGCTTATTCTGTTATCCTCGATATAAAACAATGAATAAAAGAATAAATAAATAAATAAATAAATAAATAAATAAATAACACACACACACCACACACACACACACACACACACACACACACACACACACACACACACACACACACACACACACACTTGTCATCCCTCTGTGACGAAAGTGACTACATAACTATGAACGGGTACATTTTACATTTTACACCACTTTAAGTCACGTCGTAAGTCACAAGTCAAGACCTCTGATCCACCTGCTTTGCTTCCTTCACGGTGAATCGGTGGTCTAGGTGGTAACGCGCCTTGCCTAGAAAGCAAAAAGTCTGGGTCGGAGTGTGCGGTGGTTTGTACTGTTTGGGTCCTCAAAACTTTTCCCCCATCCATTAGACCCTGAGTCGTGGTCTGGGCGCTAGTCTTTCGGATGAGACGATAAACCGAGGTCCCGTGTGTTACACATCACTATTTAGCGCACGTAAAAGAACCCTCGGCAACAAGGGGGTTGACCCTGGCAAAATTCTGTAGAAAAAAAAGCCACTTTGATAGGGAAAAAAATACAGTTGCAGACAGGAAAAAAAAAATGGGTAGGCGCTGCACTTGTGGTGACGCGCTCTCCTCGGAGAGAGCAGCCCGAATTTCACGCAGAGAAATCTGCTGTGACATAAAGTGGTACAAAATACAAAAATACAAAGGCGCTACCAAAACAAACCACGGGCAGGGGGAAATAATAACTGTTTTCGCTTTGTTTGCTCGGAAAAGCTGCTACCCTGAATTCACACTCATAAACTAATGGTGGAAGGAAGCCGCAGCCCTGAACCTAGGATCAGGAAAATAATTATGGATCAGGGAACTAGCAGCTCATTAATCGATTTAACGATCGATTGAACTTCTCTGCAGGATTTTATGGTCATTGACCAACGATTGATAGATGTCCGATTCAGGGACAGGGGGAGAGCTTTGTGGTTAGGATTTGACAAGAAAAAATAACAACAACAACAAAAAACATGCTCCGAAGGCTAGACATTCGAATCAAAGTCTTTATTTCTTTTTTTTTAAACAATTTTTTTTCTTTTATCTCAATGATAATGGAATAAGAACTCATGTGCTTTTTTTTTTTTTTTTTTTTTTTACACTTCCAGTCCCTGTGTGTATCGAGTTTTGTCAATCTTGTAAATTTTATCCTCTGTTTCCACCAGCACACAAAAGCTTACTCTTTCAAAAAGCGGAACAGGTTTTAACATAATGCGCACAATGTTCTGCGTGCGTTTGCACACAGGACCTCGGTTTATTATAGTCTCATCCGAAGGGCTTTAGTGGGGGGGGGGGGGGGGGGGGGGGGAGTGGAGTCAGCACTGATGTTAACTCCAGTGGAAAAGAAAAAGATCAGAGTGTGTTAGAGGTGGGTTATGGATAAAGGTCACATCAATCATAGCTGTCAATATTGTCTGAGAGAGAGGAGGTAAGGTCTGTGTAAAGTCTGGACTAGGTCTAGCATGTTGAAGCTTGTTCAGCTATAAACGAGTAAATTATTGAGCGTTACCTCTTGTGTCGATAGTTCAAACTCATGAAGTTGGGTAATGGCCGCGTCATCTACATCCCCACATTTTTTTTCTCTTGTCCACAAAGAATGTGACGCTCCACCACGAAATGAGTTGCTTAGCACATATTCCCTTAAGTTCTGCTAGGAGCCATTAAAGGCAGGTGGGGGTGAGGTTCTCGATTGTGAGATTTTGATGGATTATAAAACTATAGCACTTATTCTACCTTGTAGTGAAATGTCAAGGCATAATTTTTTTTCGTTTTGTCTTTAAAGGTGCTTTGAAAATATCAAAGCCCTCATTCTGACCACCTATTCGGATGCTACTTGTCAATTTCTCATTTCCTGCAGTCTATCATTTCAATTTGTAATAACTTTTGATAGAATTGTCCGATTTTCAGTCTGTTTTTTGTATTGTATAGCCATTTTATTGCAGATTAACAACATGCTAATGACTAAAAATTGGCCTCTGGTGCAATGCGACTCCTTATGTGGTGGAGCGTCAAAAATGCTGATTACTACTACCTCAGGTAAAAATGTGACCCTCCACGATGAAATGAATCGCACTGCACATAATCCAGTATTCTGCCCCGGGGCAATTTTAGGCAGGTGGGGGTGAGGATGTTGAATTTCAGATTTTGATTGACAGTAAAGCTAGAACTTTCTTGAAACTAGGGGACTGTACTAAAGCCCCAAGGCACTCAAACGGTCACCCATCCACTTGGTAACTATGCTCAAAGCTGCTTAACCTTAGCTTATAGAAAGCGAGTGCTCTGACCACTAAACTATCCCGCCCGTCCGTTGTTACTATATGCTTAAAAATAGTCACACATGGTAACGTCGCATTCAGCACACTCGAACTTATGGTCTCAGATTCCCGATCGAGGGGATTTTTCCCCTGGAGTTAACATCAGTGCTGACTCCACTCTCCCTAAAAGTCTTTCGGATGAGACTGTAAACCGAGGCCCCGTATGTGAACGCACGCAAAACATCTTGCGCACACGTTAAATCCTGTTCCGCTTTCCGTAAGAGTAGGCCATCGTGTGCCGGTGGAAACAGATGACATGATTTATAAAAAAAAACTGCATACACATGGGGACTAGATAAAAAAAAGCACATGGGTGCTTATTCCATTATCCTCCATATAAAAGAACAAATAAATAAGTAAATAAATAAATGAATAAATAAATAAATGAACAGTAGTTCCTACGAATGATGAATGAAACCAGGTATATTTTCTGGGTGATCCCCTTCCATACACCCCCTCACCCAGGTGTTAAGCTATGGACCCCCCCCCTCCCCCTCAACCCCCCACCCCCACCCCATCCAACAACAACATCGTACTGCCATCACCATCGACAGGCCTGGTAAAATTAGGTATCCCATAACTTTTGTGGTCGTAGGGGAGCGAGGCATCAGACACCTCAGCTTCTCTAGGGGGCCAGCATGTTGAGCGTGGTGCCCATCTCCTCTCCCTCGCTGCTTTACCTTCACTGACCCTAAAGAGGGCAGGTACCCATTGACAGCTGGGTGAACTAGGGAGGACTGTACCAAAGCCAAGGCGTGCAATCAGTCACCCATCCAATAGGTAACCACGCTCGACGCTGCTTAACTTGACTGGGGGGAAAGCGAGTGCTCTGACCACTGAGCTATACCATCATGGATAATTACAGTCCTTTCTCTCTCTTTCAGAGGCCATCGCCATGTATTCGGACGATGGTCAGACCCCGCGGAACAGGAGACGCCATAGCAGAGCTCCACGGCCAAACAATGACATGGGAGATCGCAGCAGAAATCGGAGACTGTCGGAAGATTTGCATATTCAGCGAACTAGCCTCCACCAATGGCAGCGCCAGTCACTAACCGACAGGAAGCCCCAGTCGTCCCGCAGGAGCAAGTCTCCGGTTCTGTCATTGGCTGAGCGAATCATGATTGCGAAACTGGATCCCGATAATTTTTCCATGGAAGCGGTTCGTTGAGATAATGATTATGATGCAAAATGCGTAGTGTGTATGTGTGTGTGTGTGTGTGTGTGTGTGTGTGCGTGCGTGCGTGCGTGCGTGCGTGCGTGCGGTGCGTGCGTGCGTGCGTGCGTGTGTGTGTGTTGTATATGTATGTATGTATGTATGTATGTATGTATGTATGTATGTATGTATGTATGTATGTGTGTGTGTGTGTGTGTGTGTGTGTGTGTGTGTGTGTGTGTGTGTGTGTGTGTGTGTGTGTATGTATGTATGTATGTATGTATGTATGTATGTATGTATGTATAATTATGTGTGTGTATGTATGTATGTATGTATGTATGTATGTATGTATGTATGTATGTATGTATGTATGTATGTATGTATGTATGTATGTATGTATGTATGTATGAAGAGAAATAATGCACTGGCTGTTGCTAAGATTTGAACCCACAATTTCATGGACCCACGGGATTAAAATAAAACACTCTTGTCCTCTCCCTTATAGCGATCTGGCTATATTATGTACCTTAAGTAACCAGAATAAATTTAGTATGCCATACAAACCGTGCTCTTTTTTTAAGGGGACAGGATAGCTCAGTGGTCAGGGCACTCGCTTTCCACCAACCAAGGTTAAGCAGCAACGAGCGTGGTTACCAATTGGATGAGTGACCGTTTTGCGCGCCTTGGCTTCAGTACAGTTTTTCCCCCACCCCCAGTTCACTCAGCTTAGGGAAGGTAAATCAGCGAAGAGAGGAGATGGGCGCCACCCTCAATATGCTGGCCCCTAGCGGAAATAACGACATTAGCCTGGCCCAACTGCAATGTTTACAGCCTGTTAACTTGACTAGGAGAAAGCGAGCGCTCTGACCACTGAGCTATCCCCCCATCCCCCTACGTTTCTTTATCTACAACTAAATCTAGTATGTTTTTCATGATATAAACCCCACTCTCACTTCCCTCTATCCTAAGCGCTTCGAATTGGTTTGCTTTACAAGATTTAGCGCAGTATAAATTTCATATCTCTTACAAAGACCACATTACTAACGAGGAAGTGACAATCAGAATCGGTCAAACCCTTTGAAGATCTGACCACAGTCAAAAAAATGCAAACTGAAGCGGTATGGGCACGTCGCAAGATCAACAGGGCTTGCCAAGACGATTCTGCAGGGAACTGTGCAAGGCGGGACAAGGAGAGGCAGGCAGAGAAAGAGATGGGAGGACAACATCCGAGAGTGGACGGGCCTTCGGTGGAACGACCTGCTACGGAGGGCGGAGGACCGTGGGGAGTGGAGGAAGCTGGTTGCTAAATCTTCAGTTGTGCCCCATGTTCCACGGGACTATGGGACAGGTGAAGGTGAAGGTGAAGGTAAATCCCACTGTCATATTCCTCTTCCTCTTCTTTTCAGACCAGTTCCAAAGAGGTCCAGCAAGCAGTGGCCAGCACGCCTCGTCCCTCCCTGACTGACCTCATCAAGGTGTACAGAGACATCAATCACCAGGAGGTCGCCCTGGAGCACTCCCTGCTGGACAGGGTCAGCGATGCTCACGACTGCCTCAGGTCTGTGGCCAGCTCTGTCCAGTCCCCTGTGGTGGGAGAGAGCGGCTCTGTGGTCCGTTCAGCGTCCTCCAGAAGCAGGGCAAGCTTCAGAGCCGAGCATTCCGATCTGGGTCAGTCCAGAACCTCTCTTTTCCCGCCAGTGTTAGAGGGTGGAGAGCAGCATGACAGAACCGTGCCGCCTGTATCCAAAGATAAGGACCTGACCTACACGCAAAATCCGTCAGTAGGAAATGATAGTGGTTTGTACGATCCAACAAGCCAGTCAATATGTGGGAGACTTAGCTACACACCAAACCTTCTGGTGTCACATAACGTGGAACGGGAGAATTCAGCCAGTTTTTCAGTATTAAAAGAAGGGGATCGCTTCCCCACAACCAGCCAATCAGCATCAAGAGATGTACAGCAGCAGTTCCCCATAATGGACCAATCAGTTTCCAAAGGCATGGAACGGTACAACCCAACCCACCAGTCAGTATTAAAAGCCGCTAAGCTGAATTCCACCATGAACAAACCAATATCCACGGATGAGGAACAGCACCCAACCAGAACCCAGTCAGCGCTGACAGAAACTGAACAGCATCACACCAGAGACCAACCAGCTTCAAAAGAAAATGAGAAATTGCTAGAGAATAAACAGCTTCAAAGGGCTGACCAGTCAGCAACACAGTGCCCAGCTCCCAGACAGTCCGTTTCTCAGACAGAACAGTCGAGTCTTGAAGCCCCTCATTCAAAATCAGATGCAGTCCAGCAACATCCAAAAGATGACCACCCAGTGTTCCAACATTTGCAACAAAAATCCAATGCTGAACAGTATACGACATCAACTCAACAGACTGACAAAGACAGGCAGACAGAAAGTACTGAAGAAAAAGAGAACAATGCGGTCATTCATAAAAACCCTACAGACCCAAAGGCAGAATTATCAGACCCCCAAAATCCTGGACAGGACTTGACAAAGGAAAACCCAGTGATTGTAAACTCTTATTCAGGAAACGTTCAGCCACAGGACAGTGTTGACCAAACAGGTGAAGTGAGGAGCACAGTTCGTAGTCCTCGACTCTCTGTGATTGAAGAAACGCCACAAAGTGGTGACTTTATCCAATCTCCGACAGTGTCACAAAATCTGAACAGTAGCAACGAACCAGCCACCACAAGTCCTGCACCAGCACTGACAGATGAAGTACAGACAGGTGAACAAAAGGAAAACCCAGGACAGTCAAAAACCACAGAGCAAATGCTTGCAGAAAAACGGGCTGCCTATCTTCAGAAACACAGCAAGACAACAAACCAGAAAATGCAGACACAAGCGAAAGAAACTGAACAGGTACAACCCCTACAACAAACGAAACCTTGTGACAAAAATGCTGAACATCAAGATGATTATAAAACACCAACAAGAAAAGCGGACACGGAATATACACATTCAGGCCAGTCAGCAAAACTTGAAAACAGTAACAGACACAACACAGACAAAAACGACACGAGGTTAAAAGCTGGTACTTCACACAAAGTGTCTTTGCCAGCAATTCACAGCACAGCTACCCTGACACAGCCAGTAATGTTGAGCCAAGTGTCGATTCTGCCCCACCATTCTCACTTCCATCCATCCCCGAGGCCACAAATCACCCTGACAGCATGTTCAATATGCTGGTAGGGAGAAGGAGGAGGATGATGATGATGATGAATGCTTTGTCATCCCGCCATCATTGATTCAGGAAACCGATCATTTTCCGGGAAGTAAAAACAGCGGAAATGACGACATTAACCTGGCCCAACTGCAACGTTTACAGCCCGTTAATGTGGCAGACACCAGTAGAGCAGACGCTTATAGCCCTCATCACAAAAACACGCATGGACAACAAATCACGCTACCCAGACTTCCTGCACACCAGACAAATATAGACACGTCAAAAAGTCACAGAGAAAATACCTTGGCACCGGATTTGTCACATCCAAGCCCCGTTATGACGTCACGGAACTACCATCCCCTTGAGAGAAACCGCACGCAACAGCAAGAAAAACGATAGTTCCGCACAAGACAAAGGAGGCACAAGACCGCCAGCTGGAAAATCAATAAACATCTTTATTGGCAACATGGACACAACTCCTTCTTCCTCGCTGTCAGACAGGGCGCTAAAAGCAGACACAATCCGATTACCTGTGATTGTTGACATAGATCCTCACTCACCTGCCGTGGTCTCCAGACAACGTCAAGCCCCAAAACACAAAGGTACAAAGGAGAGGAAGGCAGAATTCTTGAAGTTCGGTGATCAAATCAGCATCGAAATCAACTCTGAAGGGGAGGTGAGTATCTCTGCATTCTCCTCACAAAACATCCTTAGTGAGAGAGGAGAAGCGCACGAGAAAAAGAAAACCTTTTCTGGTAAACCAGCCTCTGAGAGACGACAACCTGTCAAGGAAAACAGAAGCAGAAAGGACACAGTACCTCCACACGCCAAGAAAAACCAGAGATACACAACTTTCAAACTCTCAGACCAAGTCCACATACATGCCCAGACCAGTCAACAGAAAACTGCTTCAAACTTAAATCATGCAACAGCTCCGAAGCAGCGCACAAACAACAACAGCAAAATAACAGTTCAAAACGAAACCTTGAACAGGAACGCAAACGCATCAACAAAGTCTAACAGCTTTCATAGACATCACAACAGCAACAGAAGAGAAAGAACCAAGCCTAATAATGACCGGAACTCCAGCTCCAGCAGTTTCAGCCAATCAGAAAACAGCAGGAAACGGAACCCGGCTCGTGCGCTGCATTCCTGTTGTAAATCTTCCCAAACTTATTCCTCCATCGCCAGAGTTCACTTCGAGACTGAAAGTAAAGAAACCGCTTCCAGCGACAGCGACAATGATGATGAAGACCATGATGAAGACGATGATGAACACGATGACAGGATCTACGATTTCATCGGATTATCTCGCAGTAAATCCTACACTCTCCCAGAAATCATCACCAGAAAATCCGTGTCCCCAACCAGCATAGACAGAAGAGGGCACAGACCGGATGG
>CM060343.1:4423254-4428254 GCA_030674155.1 Stramonita haemastoma
ACAATTAAATCAAAACTTTCTGACATAATAATATACTTTTGATTGAAAAGTATATCACAAAGGATATCACAAATGAAATACGAATAAATACAGAATGCTACACGATGTTGTCTTCTGTATAAAACTCAAGACGCAAAATGTCACAAGAGGTTTGCCACAAGATTATTCAACAACACAATATTTCAGAACAAGAAGGGGAGGGGGGGGATGTGGTTTGACTAGAGCTCTGAGGCACATCCATGGTGCGGTTTGCGTATGTGACCATTCTTCCCTACCATTAACCCTCTTGCATTCGGTGTCTCTGAACACAAACTGCCCCTACATTTCGCATTCTATCACGAAATCAGGTCAGGCACACATGCTCGCTGGCCTTTTCCTCCTTCTAAGTACATACCAGCAGCTATAATTACTTCCAGACTCTCAGCAGGATTTCTACCTCTAGCCTGATAGAGCTTTGACATGTGGTAGCAATTAGTGAAGGTCACAGCATGATGGAAATCTACTGTGTGTAAATCCCGGCAAATCCTGGTTCGGGACCTAGGGGGGGGGGTAATTATTCAATCCCGGCAAATCCCAGATCGGGACTAAGAGGGTTAAGGTAGCCACATTCAAACTTCTGGAATGAACACTGATTAAAATGGCTATCATCCACATATTGTCAAGAAACAAAGACACAGGGAATAATATCCATACCATTTCCCACATACCTTTAAAAGAATGCGGATGAAATATGG
This sequence comes from Stramonita haemastoma, assembly GCA_030674155.1. NCBI lineage: Eukaryota > Metazoa > Mollusca > Gastropoda > Neogastropoda > Muricidae > Stramonita > Stramonita haemastoma. The sequence goes on from CM060343.1 coordinate 4,423,989, forward strand.
ACACTGACTAATATGCCTATTACTGCATAATGTCAAGAATGAAAGACATGCACTTACAACATCTTAAAAATTTAGCATTACAACATACATTACAAGGGCGCTTATATCTTCCAAAAAAACCCCTCTCTAAAATCAACAGATTTTCAAAATTGCACAACCGTACAGTTATAATAACACATAAAGAAAAATCAAAATTGCACAAGGAAAAATATTAGATCTTAGTCTTAGAACACAGATTTGTGAATTTGACTGCACAGCACACACACACACACACACACACACACACACACACACACACACACACACTCCCAATTTGGTCAAGAACAGAGAACACCTTTACATATTTCAGATACTGTACAATCAATGGAATGTTTTCAGAGAAGAAAACGAAAGCTATCATCATTTAATTTTCCTCAATACAGATTCCCACTTGTTTCGTTTTTCATTCCACAACAGGATTACTGATGTCCCCCCAGTTTCCCTCCTTCCCTCCTGGCCATTTCCAAATCTTGGAATTTCCCAACAAAACTGATGATCTCAGGCAAGACATGATCTTGAGAAACATTTTAAAAACAATAACAAAAAAAGGTAAAGGTGTCCCATGACTAATGTGGTCTTAGGGGAGCAAGGCATCAGAGACCTCAGCTTCTCTAGGGGCCAGCATGTTGAGGGCAGCGCCCATCTCCTCTCCCTCGCTGCTTTACCTTCCCTGACCCTAAAGAGGGCAGGTACCCATTTACAGCTGGGTGAACTGGGGGGACTATACTAAAGCTAAGGCGCGTAAACAGTCACCCATCCAACTGGTAACCACGCTCAACACTGCTTAACTTGACTGGGGGAAAGTGAGCGTTCTGACCACTAGCTATCCCACCCCTTAACTAAAAACACACTCAACAAGTGACTGTCCTCGAAAAGATATAGAAATATTTCAACAATGATGTTAGACATGGAAATATTTCAACAATGATGTTAGACATGGAAATATTTCAACAATGATGTTAGACATGGAAATATTTCAACAATGATGTTAGACATGGAAATATTTCAACAATGATGTTAGACATGGAAATATTTCAACAATGATGTCAAACATAGAAATATTTCAACAACGATGTAAAATATTTCAACAACAATGTCATATCTAAAAAATATTTCAAAAATGATGTCAAGCATAGAATTATTTCAACCACAATGTAGAAATATGTGACACTCCACAACATATATGAGTCGCAACACATCGTAGGTCAAGTTGTTGACACATCGTCAATATGCAATAAAAAAGGTTACTCAATACAAAAAAAAGATTAAAAATCAGACAACTCTATGAAAATTTATTACAAATCGAAATGACAGACTGCAAGAAAGTTTAAAATAAGAAATTGACCAGTTTTGCATTGTAGAAGGTGGTCAGAATGAGGGCTTGGGTGTTTTTTAAAAGTATTTTTAAAACAAATAGAAACAAAATTAGGAGTCCCATAACCTGTGGGATTGTAGGGGAGCAAGGCATCAGAGACCTCAGCTTCTCTAGGGGCCAGCATGTTGAGGGCAGCACCCATCTCCTCTCCCTTGCTGCTTTACCTTCCCTTATCCTAAAGAGGGCAGGTACCCATTTACAGCTGGGTGAACTGGGGGAATGCACTGTAGCAAAGGTGCGCAAACGGTCACCCATCCAATTGGCAACCACACTCGATGCTGCTTAACTTAACATTGGCTGGGGGAAAGCGAGCGCTCTGACCACTGAGCTATTCCATCCAAATTATGCCTAGATATTTCAGTACAAGGCAGAAAAATGGCTATAGTTTTATAATCAATCAAAATCCAAAACCTGACCCCCACCTGCCTAAGATGGCTCCTAGCAGAAAACTGGGTACGGAGCAAAGCGACTCATTTTGTGGTGGAGCGTCACATATTTCAACAAGGACATCAATTACACCTGATTAAAGACTGACTTGCTAAAACAGACACTACTAGTGCATAGAGTGTTTCTGCGATAGTTTCAAGTCAAGGTAAAGAGAGTAGAGCACCTCTGGACACACAGAGTTTCTTGCATACATACATGCTACACAGACTTGCTGGACAAAAGTGTCACACAATAATTATGTAAGACGGGGTGGCTGCATGGATGGTGCACATCTAAAAGCACTTGGCGATTGCAAAAAGGCAAGGCGGTTAAGCCTACAACTCACTGAACCTATGGTTCGGGTCTCACACAGCAAGCTACAACATGTCTGGCTTGTCTGAGTGACGAAGAGAGACACAGACTCTGCTGGATGGAAAAAAAAACAAACAAAAAAGCAAATGCATGGCTTATTTAATGTTAAAGATAAGGTAAACAAGAAGAAAAAAATGTTGACTGAAAATTCATAATACTGCATTTTCCCGGTGTGCTGCTCTTGGTATGCTGTGTAAGAAACATAATAATTATTATATATAATGTGCATTCCTTTCAACGGATATGTCAGTGAATGAATATAGGTGGTGGGAAATAAGGCAGAAATCCCTTCACTATTTCAGACACATAACACACACAGGAGCACATACACACAGTCATGTACCCATTAGTACAAAGCAAATCGATGCTTATTCAATGTACCATCTGGAAATAAAAATTTGATTGATTGATTGATTGACTCAGGCACATACATGCACACATGCATACACACGTGACCAAAAACACACACACACAACACACACAACACACACACAGATATGAACGGATGACAAAATTTTCAAAACTGCGCACACACAGGGACTGGTGTAAAAAAATCCCACATGACTGCTTATTCCATTATCCTCAAAATAAAAGAATAAAAGAAAAAGAAAGACACACACACATACATCTACTCCTAATCTACTATCCTCAAAAAATTCATTCATTCAATTCAATTTACACACACACACACCCAAGAGTCATACTGTCACAAGTTAAAATCTTTTATAAAAAAATTTATAACCCCCCCAAAAAAGGCATATAGTAAAACTCGAGTCATTTTCACATCACTATAGACAGCAATAAGGCAAATTTCATTTGTACAAATAATACAATACAGATTAGAAACAAACAAAAAAAATAAACCCACCAAAAAACAAACATCCAGATCATATAACACAAATTCAAAACTTTAACATAATTGGAATAAAAGATTTCAACAAAACATACATGTTACCAAAGAAGATGAGCAAAGATTCAAAATATAACGAAGAAAATATTCACCACCCTACACATATTTATAACTTACTGATATAAATTTATCTTTACAAAGTTATCTAAAGACCTATGTGGCTAAATTTCATTGAAAATGTGTGTGTGTGGTGTGTGTGTGTACATTCAAATTTGCAATTTTCTAAAACTATTCATTGTTACTGATTGCTTGTGTGTTGTATCGGTGATATGCAAGCGCTTTGATTTGTTTTTGCAAGATACAGCCCTATACAAATTCCATGTATTATTATCATCATTATTATGAAGGCGAAGTGTACGCAACGAAGAGTTTTCAACCACCACAAAAGGAAATTGAGCATCGCACAATTCGCAGGTGTGTCCCGATTTAGTAACATGACACTGCAACAGGGCCCTGATTGCATGGGAAGTAATCTACTTACCACCCCATCACATTAAGAAATACCTACCCCTACCCACCCCCCTCCCTTCAAAAGAAAAACTAACCCAAAACTGTTTAAAAAAAAAAAATCAAACCATGCATCTATCCCTTACTTTTAACTTCAGCACCCTCTCTCTGCTCCCTCCCTCAGAAAAGAAAAAAAAAGAACTTTACTTTCACTGCCCACAACAACAGCAGCATAACGCATTTTTGCCCATATGACAGACAACAATAGTTGATGTCTGAACGTTCTATGATGACAATGAAAAAGGAGAAGACGAAGAATTCTCCAGAAGAAAAGAAACCAATAACAAACTTTGTACGAACACAAAGCTCTCATCATCGTCTGAACTTTGAATGAAAAATTTGTTTGTTTTTGTTTTGTTTAAGGGTTTTTTTTTTAAGAAGTTATTTTGGAATGTTTTAAAACAAATATGAAACACAGCTTTCATACGGCTTTTCGAGATAAATTATTGTTTGTATCAATCATGTGCCTGTCAGTGTGGTAACTACCCAACATGGGAGGATTAACTAGGGTATCTTTGACTTGACTTGACTTGACTTGAAGTACTCAAGGTCAAATCACTTCTTGCCCTGCTCCAGGTATTATGATTAACCAAAGTATTTTTGACCTGACTTCAAGTACTCAAGGTCACGGTCAAGG
>CM060343.1:4433254-4443254 GCA_030674155.1 Stramonita haemastoma
TGGCCCCCAAACCAATACCAAATCCTTATCGACTCACAAACACCGAGAGAGGTCTCCAGGTCAAGGTCAGTCAAGGCCAGTAACTCTGTGCCGTCGATGGCGTTGCGACGGAAGTTGTCCCCATACTGCCCCAGACCCAGGGTGTCCAACCAGTGTGCCACCTCCTCCGCTGTCCACAGGGAACTAGGTTTTGATGATGATGCCTTGGAGGAGCCTGGCTGTGAGCCTGCTGCCCCTGAAACATGCATGCATGCGCGCGCACACACACACACACACAAAGAGTTACACACATAAAAAGAGTCACACACACAGAGTCACACACACACAGAATCACATATACATACATACATACATACCACACACACACAGAGTCACTCACACACACACACACACACACACACACAGAGTCACTCACACACGCACACACACACACACACACACACACACACACACACACACACACACACACACACACTCGGTGTTTGTTTTGTTGGGTTTTTTAAAATATTTGCTAGATAGATGGCTTGATGAAAAAAAGCAAATTTATTGCTTATTCAATGTACCATCTGGAAATAAAATTTTGACTTTGACTTTGACTTCACACACACACACACACACACACACACACACACACACACACACACACACACACACACACACACACAGAGTCATTCCCCTGGAGTTAACATCAGTGGTGACTCCATTCTCCCCAAAAGCCTTTTGGATGAGACTATGAACCGAGGCCCTGTGTGCAAACATACGCAGAACATCTTATGCACATGTTAACCCTCTTGTTGTTGAATTCTACAGAGCTAAACTGCCTGTAGATTTTGAATTCTTTGAAAGTTTTCTACCCCAAACTGACATAGTCTACTCCTGAGACAACTGTCTGTGTGCATGACAAGCTATCAAGCTGAAATTTTGTCACAAGCTATATATATCTTTGTACTTGCATTTTAAGGCAAGTTTACATGTCTGGTCACAAAATGTCGTGTCGTTGTCACCTTATTTGTCACCAATCACAGGTAAAAGTATGTTGTATACAATAAACCAGCAAAATATATACGGAATAGACACAAATTCATACATGTAAGTGTTGAATAAAGAACTGATGCCTAGCTAACGTGTTTATTAATGTTTGTGTGCAATTGTACTTCAACGATGTGTCACACAATGTCCTCATAACACCTGTTGTTTTATATGTCTTGATGAGGCATACTTTTTGTTTAACTGGTTTTTTGTCTTTTGAAAACAAGGAATATTCAATCAATATCTTACCTATATACTGCATTTCAGATGTCTATGTCTTACCACATGTTTGTTAAGTGCACAGAAGTATAATATTGTACATAAGTGTCACATTGTCACCAGTGTCACCACACAGGTGTGACAAACATGAAACAACACAGAACTTCTGTAATTCTACAAAATTTTAATCGTGATAGCCTTTAAAGTAGTCATAGTGATGGCACAGGGACACATCACATCACAGAAAGCACAAAATGTGGATGTGTGGGGGGTGTACCTATCGCTGTCACCTGTGGCACCTTGGCAGACTGGAGATCTATTTTCTTTTCCTTCTCGCTATTTTCGTCATCAGCAAATCTGTCCGTTGAGTTTCAAATAAAAAGTGTGGTATTAACTAGACAATAGACAAAAGGCGTCACATTTTCAGGCGTTTATGCTGCGGACCTCCCCCCTCCCCCCCCCAGGTCAAATTTCTCCACAGCGTGTGGGTAGCACAGGTCGCCACGCTTGCAGGAATGTGCCGTGTAGTCGGGTTCATTCTTCTCTCTAACTGCGTTATTTCCTTTCTCTTCTCCCCCGTCAGCTTTTTATTTCTGACTCACTTAATATTTATCATTGAATTTTTTCTACTTCCAATGCAAACACGTTCATTTTATTGTCTAGTTAGTTAGATGAATCGTCTGCTACCAACGAAGACGCCATTTTTTTTCGCCACGCGCTATAAGTGAAAGGCGTTTCTATCACCTGCTATGCTTTCTTCCTTCCCTCCCAAGTACACACTGTTAGTGGTCTAAATTTATCACTGGCACCATCTGAAACCTTCCCTCCATCGCCCCACCAAATTTCAGACACATTGTGTGAGAACCACGAGGTATGTGTGTGATGGAAAAGTACTGCCCACGTGGTCAGGACCAACGGGCGGCTACGGCCGCAACGGAATCTAGCAGCGGGTGCTGTAACGGGCGGCTGCGGCCGCAACGGGGCTAAGACGGTTAAATCCTTTTCTGCTTTTCGTAAGAGTAGGCCATTGTGTGAGGTGGGAACCCATGGCAAGATTTACAAAAGAAGAAAACAAAGATGAAAATGAAGAGGAAGACAAAGAAGAAGACGAAGAACAAGAAAGAAGAGGAAAAAGAAGGAAAAAAACAGAAGAAGAAGAAGAAGAAGAAGAAGAAGAAGAAGAAGAAGAAGAAGAAGAAGAAGAAGAAGAAGAAAGAAAGAAGAAGAAGAAGAAGAAGAAGAGAAGAGAAGAAGAAGAAGAAGAAGAAGAAGAAGAAGAACAACAACAACAACAACAACAACAAAAACAAGACAACCAAGAAAAAGAAGAAAGGGAAGCTACTCACCGGCAGACAGAGGGGTCAGCCTGACTGGATCCACGGAAGACGGCAACGGGATGGTCTCCCCTTGCTCTCGACGCCTCAGAATCTTCCTCCTGTGCCCTAGAGCAGCTGAAAAAAAACATAATTCACAAAATTTTCAAAGATTTATCTCACAAATTAATGGAGAAATTCATAATCACACAGTTACACACAGAAACACACATACTGCACACACAGAGACATCTCTGCTGTTCTGCTTTTCCAAAGAGTAGGCCATTGTGTGCCGTTGGGAACAAATGACAACGTTTACAAAGAAGAAGAAGAAGAAACATTTACAAAGAAGAAGAAGAAGAAGAGGAAGAGGAAGAAGAAGAAAGAAGAAGAAGTAGAAGAAGAAGAAGAAAGAAAAGAAGAAGGAAGAAGAAGAAGAAGAAGAAGAAGAAGAAGAAGAAGAAGAAGAAGAAGAAGAAGAAGAAGAAAGAAGAAGAAGAAGAAGAAGAACAACAACAACAACAACAACAACAACAACAACAACAACAACAACAACAACAACAAGGAACAAGAACAAGAAGAAGAACAAGAAGAAGAACAAGAAGAAGACGAAGAACAAGCAGACCAAGAAGACGAAGACGAAGAAGAAAAAAAAAAAGAAGAAGAAGAAGAAGAAGAAGAAGAAGAAGAAGAAGAAGAAGAAGAAGAAGAAGCAGAAGCAGAACAAGAAAACAAACAAGAACAAGAACAACAAGAAGACGAACAAGAAGAAGAAGAAGAAGAACAAGAACAAGAAGAAGAAGCAGAACAAGAAGACGAACAAGAAGAAGAAAAAGAAGAAGAAGAAGAAGATCAAGAAGAAAAAGAACAACACCAACAACAACAAAAAAACACCACCACCACCACCACCACCACCACCACCACCACCACCACCACCACCACACCAACAACAACAACACCAACAAGAACTCACCCACACCCAGGGTGGTTTCCAGGTCAGAGGCAGACAGGCTGAGCAGCTCCTTGCCGTCAATGGCGTTGTCCTGAAACGTCTGCCGGTACTGCCCCAGTCCCAGGCTGTCTAACCACTGCACCACCCCCTCCACGCTCCAGCCTTCTACAGGGTTTGGTATATTCAGTATGGCCACCTCCTCTTCTTTCTCTGGGTCTTCGTACCCTTTCAGTCCTTCTGCAAAACAAAAAAAAGCCAAATTGAGGTTTGGTGGAATGGCTGAAGAAGCCATCACTGATTTAGTTATTGCACTGTGTTATCCACAGTGGGTGTTTTTAGTCTGATTAATCTTAGTATTGTTGTGTATGTTGGATTTGTGTGCAGAGAGCACGAACCGTTGAACTGACAGTTTGACGGAGATAGTCTGTTGTGGCTGTAGAGTTGGTTTGATTTGGGACTTTGTTTGAAATTGTTTTACCACCGTACAATTTTAAGGAATTTTAATATCAATAAACCTTTATAACGGCCATTTCTGATTTTGTCTGATTTTGATAATAAAGTATTTGTGAATTTCTCTATGAGATAATAAAGTATTTTTGAATTTGAATTTGAATTTGAAGTCCCTTTTCTTTTGTGCAGAAGAATCTGAACCCAAATTTTTTTAATGCACCCAGCGGAAGGATCAAGAGCCTGGGATACAGAGCTTTTTTGTGTGTGTGATTTTGTTTCTTGGCTAGAGCTTACGAGTTGCGCCACAGGTGAGATTTTTGTGTATGCAACAGTTTTAGCCCACCATGAAGGTAATAATAAAAATAATAATACATGGAACTTATATAGCGCTATATCTTGTAAAAACAAATCAAAGCGCTTGCATTCAACCTATACATCACACAAGCAATCAATAGCAATCTATGGTCCTAGCAAATTTGAACGTACTCACACACGCAAGCGCACACACACGCACACACACACAAGTGCGCACACGTGCACAAGGTAGCCACATTCTGACTTTGGGAATGTGTGCTGGGTATGTTCGTGTTTCCATAACATACCGAACCCCCGACATGAAATACATGATCTTTGATATGGCATTTTTGATTTTCTGCATGTGTATACACACACACGCACGCACGCACGCACGCACGCACGCACGCACGCACGCACGCACGCACGCACGCACGCACGCACGCACGCACGCACGCACGCACGCACGCACGCACGCACACACACACGCACACACACACACATTCACACCAGTTACCCATGATGTGGGAGGTGTCAGTCAGTCTCCAGATCTTCACAGTGCGATCCATGGACCCTGAGGCCAGGAGACTTCCCTCACAGGAAAAGGCACAGCACGTCACAAACCTGGTCACATAGACACAATAACAACCATAATCATAATCACAATCACAATCATGATCATAGTCAGAACCACAATCATAATCACAGCACAGCACGTCACAAACCTGGTCACACAGACGCAATCACAATCACAATCATGATCATAATCACAATCATAATCACAGCACAGCACGTCACAAACCTTGTCACACAATCACAATCATAATCACAATCATAATCACAGCACAACATGTCACAAACCTTGTTACACAATCACAACCATAATCACAATCACAATCACAGTCATAATCACAATCATAGCACAGCACATCACAAACCTTGTCACACAGACAAAATCATACTCACAATCACAATCAGAACCATAAACACAATCATAATCACAATCAGAATCAAAAACACACACACATACATTCACTGAGTATCATTTATGGTGAACAGATATCAAATTGAGGTATGCATGCACTCCCATACACATGCAGTGATGTATGCACACATGCATGCACGCATGTATCCACACATACACACACACATACACACACACACACACACACACACACACACACACACACACACACACACACACACACACACACACACAGTCACTCACCCATACCCACACCCACACCCACACAGATACAAGAACTTCACCTGTTATGACAGGCATCAATGGAGAACAAGGCCACACCTTTCACCTGTCAATCAAAACAAACAACAAAAAAATCACCTGACCGTTCCAAAATCATAAGGGCAGGCTCACACCAAATACACTCACATGAGTATGGTGACTGTTTAATTAACGCTCTTAGTCCCATTTAATAATTGCCTCCCTTTAGTCCTGAACCAGGATTTGCCGGGATTTACACACAGTAGATATCCATCACGCTGTGACCATCACTAATTGCTACCTCATGCCAAAGCTCTATCAGGCTAGAAGGAGAAACCCCGCTGAGTGTCTGGAAGTAATTCTAGCTGCTGGTATGTACTTAGAAGGAGGAGGAAAGGGAGCATGTGTGCCTGACCTGATTTCCTGATGGAATGCGAAATCTAGGGGCAGTTTGAGTTCAGAGACACCGAATGCAAGAGAGTTAAGATGGACTACAAAAAAAAAAGATCATGCATAAAAACGACACAGAACTGCACCAAATGTATGTATGCTTGGGGTTTCTTTTCCCGTTTATTTCAGCAAAAGCATGAACACTAAACAAGGATCGCCATTTTACATTCTTGGCCATATACCTGAATTTGGCAATGGCGGGATAGCTCAGTGGTCAGAGCACTCGCTTTCCCTCAGTCAAGTTAAGCAGCGTCGAGCATGGTTACCAGTTGGATGGGTGACCATTTGCACGCGTTGGCTTCAGTACAGTTCCCCCAATTCACCCAGCTGTAAATGGGTACCTGCCCTCTTCAGGGTCAGGGAAGGTAAAGCAGCAAGGGGGAGGAGATGGGCGCCGCCCTCAACATGCTGCCCCCTAGAGAAGCTGAGGTCTCTGACGCTTCGCTCCCCTATGACCACACAGGTTATGGGACACCTTTACCTATATATCTGAATTTGGCATTGGCAAACCTGTACACCTGTACATTCTCCTCAAAGTCCTTCAGATCAGGCAATAAACCGAGGTCTCAGGTGCGAATGAAAGCAGAACATCTTGCACAACTCTGTCTGTCTGTGTCGCTGTGTCTGTCTGTCTGTCTGTCTGTCTGTCTCTCTCTCTGTCTCTCTGTCTCTTTTTCTCTCTCTCTCTCTCTCTCTCTCTCTCTCTCTCTCTTCATACTGACTTGACTATGATCTTGACACACACTGTCAATGCTCAACTCAACATGTCAGTACAGTTGTTTTTCTCTCTTCCTATCTTGACACACACTGTCAATGCAGATGACAAGATTTACAAAACTGTATACACACGGGGACTGGATGTAAAAAAAAAAGCACATGAGTGCTTATTCCATTACCCTCGATATAAAAGAATAAATAAATAAAATGCTAAACTCAACATGTCAATACAGATTTTTTTTTCTCTTCCGTCATTTCTAAGCATGAGCTTCAAAGTTTACTAATGGTGAATTTTTTGCGTATGCGACCGTTTTTGCCCATCATGAAGATAGCTGCATTACGACTTTTTTATATATATATATTTTATTCTTTTATATCGAGGATAATAGAATAAGCCCTCTTGTGCTTTTTACCATCCAGTCCCCGTGTGTATGCAGTTTTTGTAAATGTCATCTGTTCCCACCGGCACACGATGGCCTACTCTTACGAAAAGCGGAACAGGATTTAACGTGTGCGCAAGATGAACATTCTAATAATAATAATAATAATACATGGAATTTGTATAGCGCTATCTCTTGTAAAGACAAATCAAAGCGCTTGCATTTGACCTACAGAGCCACAGATCATGCTGCCACCAGGCGCAAAGATCAACGACGAACAACGATGATCAACTGTTGTTGTCTTGTTGCTGCTGTACACTTTAGAGCGCAAAGCCTGGGCAAGTATGTATGGAGGGCAAGCTGTTACCCATGCAGCAGACCCCCCTTCTCCACGGCACTGGAATGATCCATTGGAAGGGCATTGACCGATACGAATGGTTCCAGTACCGTTGCCATATACCTACAGCCCCGAGCCGCTCTGGGACTCCAACTCCCCGATTTTTCCTCAGGGATGGTGTCTAAACACGACACCTGTGTGCATGCTGGTTTGTTATAATTTTGTCATCCGCTCCTACATTCTGAGTTCTCTTTAGGAATAGTAGGTACATTACTGGTGCCTCATACTCACAGGATCCCAAAGGCGTATTGATTTGTCCAAAGATCTGGAAAAAAAAGACATATTTTATAAAGAAGCTGAATCAAGTGAATAAAAGTATGGTTATCATGAGAAAATTCATTGTACACATACCCTTCAAGGGACACTTTCATATCTCAGAAATTTCTACTTTATTTTTTAAAACTCACACACACACACACACTCACACACACACACACACACACCACACACACACACACACACACACACACACACACACACACACAACACACACACACACACACACACACACACACACAACACACACACACAACACACACACAATGTACACCCAAACAACACAAAAACACACAACACACACACACACACACACACACACACACACACACACACACACCACACACACACACACACACACACACACACACACACACACACACACACACACACACACACACACACACACACACACACACACACACACACACACACATACACACACACACACACACACACACACACACACACACCACACACACAATTTTTGTTGGTTTTTTGTGTTGCTTTGGTTTGTTTTTTGCAGTTGTTTTGATTTTTTCTTTTCTTTAAATAGATGGCTTGATGGAAAAAAGCAAATCAATGCTTACTCAATGTACCATCTGAAAATAAAAATTTGATTGATTGATTGATTGACACACACACACAATGTACACTCACAAAACACAACACACACACACACACACACAAACACACACACACACACACACACACAAACACACACACACATACACACAAACACACACACACACACACACACACACACACACACACACACACACACACACACACACACACACACACACACACACACACACCACACACACACACACACTACACATTCTCTACACACCCTGAAGCCAGCAGACTGCCAGATGGAGAGAAGGCACACGACATGACGATGTCAGTATGACCTGGCAGAGTGTCATGACACTTCAGCAACACTTCTGCAACAGCAGGCACCTGACACTGTGAAACATGCGCAATATGGCCACCTAGTAATAACTTGCAAAATCATGCAAAACATGTCACCACCTAGCGATATCATGCACAGTACTGGTGGTATGACAGTAATCATAAAGATTTGGGTGGATCTGTGGTCTAGAGTTAACGCACCTGCCTAGAAAGCAAATTGTCCAGGTTCAAAGTGCGTGGTGGTTTCAGTCCCTGTTTGTGCATCAAACTTTTTTCCCCATCCATTGTTAGCAGTGTAGGATGTTGGTGGTCTGCCTCTTTTCCTTCTGCCCTCAACCTTACCTTGGAGGACTACAGTCGTCATCAGATTTGTCTGCGAGTGTTTCTGTTTGCATGACCAACATATCTCAGCCTGCGTTTATCAATCTGAGCCAACATTTGAGTTCATCAGGAATGCTTTCACTTGTTTTTTTGTCTGACCATTTGACTCTCGGAAGTTGCCAGGAGAACCATATTCCATCTGCCTTTATTTTGTCTCTTTCCAATTTTTGTAGTGTCCAGGCATCTGATCCATACAGCAATACAAGCCAGATTAGTGTTTTGAAAATGCTGACTTTGAGATATTTAGGTATGCCTCTGTCTTTCCAAATGTTGTTTTAACTGAATCATCTTTTGCTTGGCCATATCAACTCTAACCTTGACATCATGTAGACTAAGACAGGAGCCATCAGGGCTATTCTCTTTTACAGCGCCAAACACACCTGTCAGTTTCCCCCACTTTCAGCTCCTCTCAGCAGCTAATTATTCCATCCCATCCCAGCCCAGACTGAGCCAGTTGGTGCTGTTTATAGCAGGAACTGACCACACTTGCACTAGGTAAAAGGAAGGGGCGCGCTAAATTTAACACTCTTGACTGAGTGATGTTGGATTTGTGTGCTGTGCAGAGTAACACTGAAATACAAAACAAATTTAAACAAAACTCTCAACTAAAAATATGTGTGTGTGTATGTGTAGATATATATATGTAACAGAGTGCAGATATTTGATCTGCCGCGACTCTGTACAACCTCTCGGCAACGACAGCATGGTCAGACAGTGGGAATGCAACGGACGGCTTTCAACCACCCCAATGATACAGAACGTCGCACAATTCACAGGTGTGGATCTAAACTTAGATCCACAACGCTGCAATTGGCTGTTCCGATCGCATGGGAAGTAATCTAATTACCGCCCCGTCACACACACACACACACACACACACACACACACACACACACACACACCACACACACACACACACATACATATACATAGATAGATAGATAGATAGATAGATAGATAGATAGATAGATAGATAGATAGATAGATAGATAGATATATACA
>CM060343.1:4445754-4447298 GCA_030674155.1 Stramonita haemastoma
ACACCAAGTAGTGCCCATCAGGGCTGAAGGCAAGGGACATAACTGAGTCCTCATGGCCGACATAGGATCTGCAACAAAGTACACAGGTCTTAACTGTGCACCTGACAATGCTATGAGTCCTGGTGGCCTACATGTATAGGATCTGCATTGTTCAAACGGCACAGGTCTTAACTCACTGTGTACCTGACGACGCTATTTTTATTTTATTTATTCATTTATCTATTTATTTATCTTATTTTATTTTATTTCATTTATTTATTCTTTTATATCCAGGATAATGGAATAAGCACTCTTGTGCTTTCTTTTTAACATCCAGTCCCCGTGTGCATGCAGTTTAGTCAACCTTGTCATCTGTTCCCACCGGCACGCAATGGCCTTCTCTTTCGAAAAGCGGAACAGGATTTAACATGTGCGCAAGATGTTCTGCGTGCGTTCGCACACTGGGCCTCGGTTTATAGTCTCATTCGAAGGACTTTTGGGGAGAATGGAGTCAGCACTAATGTTAACTCCAGAGGAAAAATCCCCCAAACAGGAATCACACTCGGGTCGTCAAATTGCCAGCGCAATGTTCTGACCACTAGCCTATGGGTCCTTGAGGCCTACATAGGATCTGCAATGTTCAAACTGCACAGGTCTTAACTGTGCACCTGACGGACACTACACTTCAGTATAGCCGAGTGGTTCATATGGGTTCCATTCCCGTTCGAGATTTTTCTCCTGGATTTAACATCAGTGCTGACTCCACTTTCCCCAAAGTCCTTCGGTTGAGACCATAAACCGAGGCCCCGTGTGTGAACGCATGCAGAATATCTTGTGCACACCTTTAATTCTGTTCTGCTTTTCGTAAGAATAGGACATCATGTGCTGGTGGGAACAGATGACATTTATAAAACTGCATACACATGGGGACTGGATGTAAAAAAGCACAAGAGTGCTTATCCCATTATCCTCAATATAAAAGAATAAGATAAAAATAAAATAAATAAAATAAAATACTGCTTGACTTCATTCACATGGGTCCATTAAGTCAAGGGTTTGAATATCAACGGCAGCATCTAGTGAATTAAGGGTGGGGATTTTTCACAATCTCCCAGGTCAACTTCAAGTGCAGGCATGCCAGTGCCTGAAGTGTATAGATCTATAGGTCAGATACACATGCAAAAGATTAAATATATATGCACATCAAAGATCCTGTGATTCATAATGATCAGCATTTGGTGGTTTACGGAAACATTTAAAGTAAACATAGCCAGAATGCATTCCTGAAGTGGGAATGTACACACGCACACACACAAAACACACACACACACACACACACACACACACACACACACACACACACACACACACACACACACACACACACACCCACACTAAATCAAATTTTGATAAAAATTGTAACTGTAAGAGTAAGACAATATAAACTGGTCAATTATACAGAAAACAAAACTTTAAAAAAAAAAAAAAAAAAAGATCTGGAGATCTACTCCTGATTCCATACTAAGCTAAAGAGTCAGATTTTAAGAATTCACCTTCAAGACCCA
>CM060343.1:4447398-4452398 GCA_030674155.1 Stramonita haemastoma
CTTTTTTTTTTTGGTCTTTTTTTTACCTTTATCAGTGTATGGTTCGCTTTCCCCTAGCCAATGTTAAGCAGTATTGAGCCTGGTTACCAGATGGATGGGTGACCGTTTGCGCGCCTTGGCTTCAGTGCAGTTCCCCCCAGTTCACCCAGCTGTAAATGGGTACCTGCCCTCTTTAGGGTCAGGGAAGGTCAAGCAGCGAGGGAGAGGAGATGGGCGCCATCCTCAACATGCTGGCCCCTAGCCCTACAGAAGCTGAGGTCTAACACCTCGCTTCCCTATGACCACACAGGTTATGGGACACCTGTACCTTTGACCTTTTTACCTATCAGTGTATGGATGTGCTGGTCTCTTTCTTTTCTGTAAAATCTCAATGAATGTTTCATTGTATTAAAAAATATATAATATTCTGTCTTTATACATGGCTTTGGTAAATGTAACAAATAGTTTGTGGCACACATATCACAACAACTGTTAATTCAGTCAGTCATACACTTGCCAGCAGACAAGAGTAAGGGTAGGAGACTAAGTAAATTTCAAGGATATGAGTGTCCGTGTGTGCGTGCATGTGTATGTGTGTGAATGCATATGTGTGTGTGTGTGTGTGTGTGTGTGGTGTGTGTGTGTGTGTGTGGTGTGTGTGTGTGTGTGTGTGTGTGTGTGTGTGTGTGTGTGTGTGTGTGTGAGTGTGTGTGTGTGTGTGTACTGTGTGTGTGTGTGTGTGTGTGTGCGCGTGCATACATGTCCATGCGTGCATGTGCACATGTATTATAATGTATACATGTGTGTGTGTGAGTGTGTGAGTGGTGGTGTGTGTGTGTGTGTGTGTGTGTGTGTGTGTGTGTGTGTGTGTGTGTTGTAGTAGCAGTAGTAGTAGTAGTAGTAGTAGTAGTAGTAGTAGTAGTAATAGTAGTAGTAGTAGTAGTAGTAGTAGTAGTAGTAGTAGTAGTAGTAGTAATAGTAATAGTAGTAGTAGTAGTAGTAGTAGTCCATGTCCATGCGTGCATGTGCACATGTATTATAATGTATACATGTGTGTGTGTGTGTGTGTGTGAGTGTGTGTGTGTGTGTGTGTGTGTGTGTGTGTGTGTGTGTGTGTGTGTGTGTGTGTGTGTGTGTGAGTGTGTGTGTGTGTGTGTGTGTGTGTGTGTGTTGTAGTAGCAGTAGTAGTAGTAGTAGTAGTAGTAGTAGTAGTAGTAGTAGTAATAGTAGTAGTAGTAGTAGTAGTAGTAGTAGTAGTAGTAGTAGTAGTAGTAGGTCTTCAAGTTTACGTCCTTCCACATAGTGATACCGGACAGGGAGGGGAGGGGGGGAGGAATACTTAAAAAAAAAAAAAAAAGATGATAAAATAGATAGATGAAAATGAAAACAAAATAAATCAATACACATTTATACATAAAAAACTACAAACCCCCTTATGATAAAAATATATCATAATAATATTTTTATTATTGTGTGTGTGCGCGCGCGTGTGCATGTGTGTGCGCGCGCGCGCGTGTGTGCGTGCGTGCATACATGTGTGTGTGACTGTCAGTGTCACTGTGTGTGTGTCTGTCTGTGCCGCGTACACACCCAGAGTTCACTTAGACTTTTTTCACATAAATTTTCAGTTTACACATTAAATTCACACTGATTTTTTTTCTCCTAACCCTCTAGATTCTACTTCTTATTGGCTAGCCTAAAGAGTAAGGTCTTCCTCAAACTTGATAGGCCTAGGTTATATATCGTCTGCACGGCTCAAGGGAAATAACTGTAAACCACTTATCACACTATTCTAAAAAAAATTGCTTCGCTCCTTACGAATATCGCAGCATCCCTTCTCCTCTTCTCTGAGCGCTCGCCTTCATCAACCTGGTGATTACATCATTTCAGCTGGGACTGTCAGAAAAAACGATCTACTGACCAACTATCCTGGAAAAATAATATGAAATAAAATAAAAACAAGTGTCAGTGGGGATAACCCAGAATAATTTCGCTTTCGTAAGCCAAGGCCTACACGCTAAGTCGTGATCGACAGGCTACTAACCAACCGATCAATACTCATGTTTACTAGTAGGAATGCTACTGCACCTGTGTATTAATCAAAAGTGGTGTTATTAGCAAAGTAATCATTTTTAGCTTTTTCTCTCTCACCCGTTTCGAAGCTGTCGAGCGTGCATGTTTCTGCTTCAGGCGAGATGCGACAACTGTTTTGACGCTTTAGTTTCGTATGATGTGATAATTGTCACGTGCCTGTGACAAAAATCACTGTGGGGATAGGTTAAAATACTTATGATGCAACCGTAAGATCGCCAGAAGGACAATAGCTTTGTGTGATCTGAGAATCGAACTCGTAATCTAACGGCAGCTGGGGTTACGGGTTCGAGTCTAGGTTACACGGACATATCAAGGTGGCAAAATCTGCGACCCCAAGAGAAAAATGCTAGGTTCCACCAAGTTCACCATACCCAACTTGGCCAATATATATATATGTGTGTGTGTGTGTGTGTGTGTGTGTGTGTGTGTGTGTGTGTGTGTGTGTGCGCGCGCGCGCGCGCGCGTCCAAGATCCATGTTCACATTTTGTAAATTGTTCTCTTCTGATAAAAATATGCTATTAAAGCTTAGCAAATTCATACTTAAGAGTAAAGTTGCATGACATTATTGAAAAGGTTGACAATATTTTTATTTCTGTGAAAAATTCTGTGTATGAGCGTACTCTATTAATGCAAATTATATATGTTACAGTTGATTTTGTTTGAAATCCTCCATGCCCCAAGAGAGGTCAAAGGCGAATTAAATCCTCAATCTTGTGAGTATGAACGTATTCTATTAATGCATATTATATATGTTACAGTTGATTTTGTTTTCTGAAATCATCCATGCCCCAAGAGGGGTCAAAGGCGAATTAAATCTTGAATCTTGAATCTTGTGTGTGTAATTATATATATATTAATCAAACACTTTGACACACATACAAACAACAGATGGGTAAAATTTAATGTTACATGGTTTGATCATGCCTGGAATCGAAACTGATTTACACAAAATACAAACAGAATTTTTTGTTAATGCAAAAAGAAAAGTTTTCACACACACACACACACACACACACACACACACACACACACACACACACACACACACACATACACACACATTCAAGCGCGCGCGCGCGCACACACACACACACACACACACACACACACACTCACACACACACACACACACACACACACACACACACACAAACACACACACACACACACACACACAACACACACACACACACACACACACACACACACACACACACACACACACACACACACACACACACACACACACCTTGATTTGCCATTGAATATATTTCAAATCCCTCTTTGTGTTGATTCTAAATCAGTGTTGTATTTTTTTTTTAAAATATCCATTAAACAAAAACAAAAAAACTTTAAAAATTGCTCTAGAGACAAGGCATGTCATACATATTTTGACTTTAAAGGGTGTAAGTGTAACTTTTTGTTGGGTGCCTTCACATAGTGGATTTTTTCCCCCAAAATTAATGAGTGGGCTGATAGAGCTGCTAATTAATGAGGTGCAAAGCATAGACAGGAATTAGGAGAATTGCATGTGCCTTTGTCGTTACAAGAGGGCTACCACTTGTCAGAACAAACATTATGGAGAAAGGTCACAAAAACGTATCAACTGAAAGAAAGATTTTTTTTATACAGATCTGTAATCAATTCCGTCAATGTAAGAGTCGTGAACCATTCTAAGACTTGCACAAATATTTTTACTGCAAGAAGAGTGAATAGTTTGTTTTACAGAATAGGCTAAGACCGCATGCATTCATAACCGAACTCAGCAGGAACGGTAGGGTAAATGTCTGTGTAGTGAAAAGATCACTAATACTCATAATAGTATTTGAATGCAAGAAGTACAAACGCTTTTTTGGCCCAGTTTTTTTAAAACTCTCTCAGCGGCATATTCAATAACATGAATTTGGCATTCAGTATTGCAAAAGGTCTCTGGCACAGTCCTATAGGATATATGTGTAATAACATTATCAGGTTTAATTTTCTTCTCCTTTTTTTTGTTATTTGTTTATTCGTTTTTTCAAATCGTTCCTCTTGCTTTGAAGTTTCTTTTATCTATGCAAATTATCCCCCCTCTCCCCCCGCCCCCCTCCCGCATAAATTTCAGGACCTGCATGGCCACCTCAACTTCCACGCAATTTTTTTTTTTTTTTAATTTCGTCCAGTATCACTGCACTGAGAGTGAACAGACGTAAAATCGAAGACAAACAGCATCAACACACACACACACACACACACACACACACACACACACACACACACACACACAGAAGGAGGACGGGATAGCCTAGTGGTCAGAACATTGCGCTCGCAATTTGACGATCCGGGTTCGATTCCCGGTCGAGGAGATTTTTCCCCTGGAGTTAACATCAGTGCTGACTCCACTCTCCCAAAAGTACTTGGGATGAGACTATAAACCGGGGCCCCGTGTGCGAACGCATGCAGGTCATCTTGCGCACACACGTTAAATCCTGTTCCACTTTTCGTAAGTGTAGGCCATCGTGTGAATAGATGACCAGTTTTACAAAACTGCATACACACGGGGACTGGATGTGGAAAACCATATGAGTGCTTATTCCATTATGGAAACAATATGGTAGATACATAAACATACAACTTACAATTCTGTAACATAAGCAACACGTCACTGTAGACCTAGGGCCTACAAGTCAGTTTAATAAAAGTTTGGCATTCTTAAGTAGCAGTGGTGCTGAAAAAAGTCAGAATGCTTAAATTATTATTGTAAATATTATCATGAGAAATCGAGGAAAAAGAAGTGTAATATAACAAGCCCAAGTATCTACTCAACCATTAGGAACATGATTTATCAAGGATTCCATTACAAAAAGTAACGAGAAAATTTCTTCCTATTGACAGCATTTTAGATATTTCCGAGTGTCTTCAGAACCATGCCTATGACCTGACATGT
>CM060343.1:4459554-4462054 GCA_030674155.1 Stramonita haemastoma
GCAGCGTCGAGTGTGGTTACCAAGTGGATGGGTGGCCGTTTGTGCACCTTGGCTTCGTAACACTCCCCCAGGTCACCCAACTGTAAATGGGTACCTGCCCTCTTTAGGTCAGGGAAAGTAAAGCAGCGAGGAGAGGGATGGTGCTGCCCCAATATGCTGGCCCCTAAGAGAAGCGTCTCTGACATCTTGCTCCCTTACGAACCGCATAGTTAATGGAACACCTTTACCTTTTAATTTTTTTTTTTTTTTACCTTACCCATGCTTAGATATATACAGAACAAGCAGTAAATGCATAATAACGAAAAGCGATCACCATTGGTGAACCAAGCGAGGAAACAACAACAACGACAAACAACAACAACAACAACAACAACAAAGGAGAAGAAGAGAGAGAGAGAGAGAGAGAGAGAGAGAGAGAGAGAGAGAGAGAGAAGAATTTATTATTTATTTATTTATTCTTTTTAATATCGAGGATAACAGAATAACAAATCATGTGCTTTTTTTTCATCCGTCCCCGTGTGTATGCAGTTTTGTAAATATTGTCATCTGTTCCCACCGCACACGAGGCCTACTCTTACGAAAAGCGAACAGGATTTAACGTGTGCGCAAGATGTTCTGCGTGCGTCGCACACGGGCCTCGGTTTAAAGTCTCATCCGAAGGACTTTTTGGGGAGAGTGAGTCAGCACTGATGTTAACTCCCGGAAGAAAATTTCCTTGACCAGAACTGGAACCCGGGTCTTCAAATGCGAGCGCAATGTTCTGACCACTAGGCTATCCGCCCCCCTGAGAGGAGAGAGAGAGAGAGAGAGAGAAGAGAGAGAGAGAGAGAGAGAGAGAGAGAGAGAGAGAGAGAGAGAGAGAGAGAGAGAGAGAGAATGAATGAATGAATGAATGAATGAATGAATGAATGAATGAATGAATGAATAAATGAATGATCTTTGAATGAATAATCTTTATTTTCCAAGGGTAACAGAGTAAGCATTCACCTGCTTTTTTTTCACCCGGCCCTTGCCCCGGTTAGAGAATACCACCCCTCCCTCCCTCCCTGACTCCACTCTCCCCAAAAGTCCTTCGGATGAGACTTTAAACCGAGGCCCCGTGTGCGAACGCACGCAGAACATCTTGCGCACACGTTAAATCCTGTTCCGCTTTCGTAAGAGTAGGGCCATCGTGTGCCGGTGGAACAGATGACAATATTTACAAAACTGCATACACACGGGGACCGGATGAAAAAAAAGCACATGATTGCTTATTCTGTTATCCCTCGATATAAAAGAATAAATAAATTTATAAATAAATAAATAAATAAATAGATCCACCACGCAAAAAAATTAATTAAGAAGACAGAGTACAATCCGATGGTCCTGCAGCGGCATCTTTCAAATGATTTTGGGATTAATACTTCCCCTTCCCCGCCCCCTCCCCTCCTTCCCCCCTTCCTGTTTTCTTTCTTCTTCTTCTTCTCAAGTCTTTTTTCACAGCAGAAAGACCAGATGTGACAATGTTTTGTTTATGCAGGTTATGGCTAAAGAGTTTTTTCCCTTGTTCATATGCAAATTGCATTATTTATTTATCATATTATGAATCATTTTTATTCATCTATTTTATTTATCTATCAATTTTATAATTGAGATGAAAATAAGAATAATGGGAGAAAAAAACTTTCCACGCGCTCACATCCAGTCCCCGTGTACATACTTATTTGTAAATTTTGTCATCGGTTCCCAACGACACAAATGGTCTACTTTTCCGAAAGTTGGAACAGGCTTTAAAACGTGTGCGCAAGATGTTCTACGTGAATATGCACAAGGGTCCTTGGTTTACAGTCTCATCCGAAGGACATTTGAGGGAGTAGCATCAGCACAGAATTGTTTTTTTTTTTTTTTTTTTTTTTTTTTTTTTTTTTTTTTTTACCGCTCTTCCACTCGATCTGTTCATTAGAAACTTTTTTTCTTTTTTTTGATATTTGCATAATCATTTTATTTCGGGGAAATTGGAATAAGCAACCATGTGGTTTTTATTGTCTGTTTTTACATCCACTCCTCTGTGCCCATGCGCTTTTGTACATTTTTCTCATCTGTTCCCACCAGTACACAATGCCTCCGCGCACACGTGTGTGTTGTGTGTGTGTGTGTGTTGTGTGTGTGTGTGTGTGTGTGTGTTGTGTGTGTGTGTGTGTGTGTGTGTGTGTGTGTGTGTGTGTGTGTGTACGTGCGTGCATGAAGTCATGTCATATTTTTTATTTCCAGATGGTACATTGAATAAGCATTGATTTGCTTTTTTTCATCAAACCATCTATCCAGGAAAAAAAGAGAAAAACAATATTTTATGTGTGTGTGTGTGTGTGTGTGTGTGTGTGTGTGTGTGTGTGTGTGTGTGTGTGTGTGTGTGTGTGTGTTGTGTGTGTGTGTGTGTGAGGTGTGGTGTGTGTGTGTGTGTGTGTGTGCGTGCGTGCGTGCGTGCGTGTGCGTGCGTGCGTGCGCGTGTGTGTGTGTTGTG
>CM060343.1:4472054-4474554 GCA_030674155.1 Stramonita haemastoma
GGTGGGAATGGATGACAAAATTTACAAAACTGCACACACTTGGTGACTGAATGTAAAACACAGCACACGAGTGCTTATTCCATTATCCTAGAAATAAAAAGAATGATAAAAAATAATATATATATATTTATAAATAAGATTGCATTATGTCAGATTTCATTTGCAGCTTGACATGGACACGCATTTTAATCAAAACAATTCTGGATAGGTTTGGAGTGGATATCTCAGGCTTAAACGTTTATGGAGCGAAACGTAGATGATGATGGCTATTTCCTATGCCCTATAATCAAGGCAGTCACCGGAGGATGAGGCAGCCATACGTTTTGTGTTGCGTTGTCCAGAATATCAGGGAAGCGTGTATCCCAGTTATAATGCTGTAAATAGAGAGCTGGATTAATTCATGCGTGTAGACTCTGTTTACTCTCGGCAACTTGTGATCCTGTGCAGCCTAGCCTCATATCTGTCTGTCTGTCTGTCTGTCTGTCTGTCTGTCTGTCTGTCTGTCTGTCTGTCTGTCTGGCTGGCTGGCTGGCTGGCTGTCTGTCTGTCTGTCTGTCTGTCTGTCTACCTACCTACCTACCTATTAATCTATCAATCTATCTATCTATCTATCTATCTATCTGTCTGTCTGTCTGTCTGTCTGTCTGTCTGTCTGTCTGTCTGTCTGTCTGTCTGTCTCTCTCTCTCTCTCTCTCTATTTATCTATCTATCTATCGATCGATCGATAGATAATGACAAAATACAGCAATATTACAAATCACAGCAAAGTGCAGGGTCCCCGCCACATGTGCGCACACAAACAAACACACTGACAAACACCAGCGCGCGCGCGCGTACGCGCACGCATACCCACCCCCCTCCAGAAAAAAGGTGCCGTTTTGCGCAAAGATGCGACCGAAAAAACCATTTTGAGCCCCGTCCAGCCCCGACTTTTGCACGATAAAAGATCCCACGGCACCAAGACAATATGGCACTGTATGCATACACTCTCTCCTACCATCTTTGACATGTGTGGCGCCGGATTTGTGGCGACGCCACAGACCCAAAGAGCTAAGAAAGCTAGTTTGTCGGAAGGAAATCTGGTAAGAGTACGCGACAAAAAACAAGCAGTGTGCACAAGAATAATAACAATATACAGGAATATGATGCACCACAGTAAAGTGCAGGGTCCCCGCCACATGGGCGCACACAAACAAACACACTGACAAACACCAGCGCGCACGCGCGTGCGCGAATGCATACCCACCCCTCTCCAGAAAAAGGGGCCGTTTTGCGCAAAGATGCGACCGAAAGAGTCCTTTTCAGACCCGCCCAGCCCCGTCTTTTGCATGGTAAAAGATCCCACGGCACCAAGACAATATGGCACTGTATGCATACTTTCAGTCCTACCATCTTTGATATGTGTGACTCCGGATTTATGGCGACGCCACAGCCGCTAAGCGCTAAGAAAGCTAGTTTGTCGGAAGGAAAGCTTGTAAGAGTACGCGACAGAAAACAAGCATTGGGCACAAGAATAATGACAATATACAGCAATATGATGCACCACAGCAAAGTGCAGGGTCCCCGCCACATGGTCGCACACAAACAAACACACTGACAAACACTCGCGCACGCATACCAACCCCTCTCCAGAAAAAAGGGCAGTTTTGCGCAAAGATGCGATCGAAAGAGCCGTTTTCAGCCCCGTCCAGCCCCGACTTTTGCACGGTAAAAGATCCCACGGCACCAAGACAATATTATGGTACTCTATGCATACACTCTCTCCTACCATCTTTGATATGTGTGGCGCCGGATTTGTGGCGACGCCACAGTCCCCAAGATCTAAGAAAGCTAGTTTGTTCGAATGAAAGCTGAAATGGTACCGACAAAAACAGCAATGCGCAAGGGAATCAATGACAATATGCAGCATATGTTACCACAGCAAGTGCAGGGTCCCTGCCACTCTGCGCGGCACACAAACAAACACACTGACAAACACCAGCGCACCGTGCGCTCACGCATACACACCCCCCCCTCCATAAAAGGGGCCGTTTGCGCAAAAATGCTGTCTTCTGTGTGTCTGTCTCTCCCCCTTCCCTCCTCCTCCCTCTCTCCTCTCCACCCCTCTCTCTCTCTCTCTCTCTCTCCTCTCATGTTTCTTTTTACAACCTTTTTTTTTCTTGGGGGGGGGGAAGGGGGGGGGGAGTAGCTAGCTATATCATCATGTAATCGCAATGTCACATTC
This sequence comes from Stramonita haemastoma, assembly GCA_030674155.1. Lineage (NCBI taxonomy): Eukaryota > Metazoa > Mollusca > Gastropoda > Neogastropoda > Muricidae > Stramonita > Stramonita haemastoma. The sequence continues at coordinate 4,474,279 of CM060343.1, forward strand.
CAGATAACGTTGGTAGCCTGTGAAGGTCGTTGTCACATTGCAGCTATGACGTTCTGACAATAGATGGTCAGTTATTTCACAAAGCATTCGGACTGAAACCCCCCGGCCATGACTTTCACCCTTGACCTTAACCATGACCAATTATTCAAAATTGCTCTCCTCTCCCCCCCCCCCCCCATTAAGGGTCAGATTGCTTTACTAACTATCCCCAAGTTGTTCTGTCCGCGAAACAGATTGGACCTAAACCAAAGCGTTTAACAGACTGTTGTCAAGGTG
>CM060343.1:4492169-4494669 GCA_030674155.1 Stramonita haemastoma
CTCGGAAGAGTATAAGACAATTTTGTGAAACCTTAGAAGAAATACACCACTGACCCCACTGCGCTCATAACAGCGTGTGTGTGTGCACTGCTGCTGCTGTCTTGTTGCTTGTGCGGTAAACTGTGCTGTGCTGTGCTGTGCTGTGCTGTGCTGCGCTGTGCTATGCTGTGCTGTGCTGTGCTGTGCTGTGCTGTGCTGTGCTGTGCTGTAGGATGCTGTCAGCTATGCAGGATTTTATCTATAGGCTACTCGTTTCAGGGGCCTTCTCAAACAGGTTTTATACGATGCTTGTTTATGTCTTCTCCTTTTTCTGCGTTCTTCTTTGGGGTGAAAGATGCGTAGTGCCTCTTGTGTCTGTCACTCTGCAGGAGGTCTGCCTGCTGGCCTCAGCTGACACATTCCGACTGCAAGGCAGCCATAAAGCGGTTGATTTAAGAAGGCTGTTATATCCACTCTTTGTCGCAGGTCTGTTGTCTCTAAACCCAGGCTTGGTAAAAGGACTCTACCTTGTTTATCTTTTTCTTTCTCCGTCTCGAACGCTCAGACACCAACTATGGAATGATCTCCCTCTTTCCCTTCGTCAAAATAATAATAATAATAATAATACATGGAATTTATATAGCGCTATATCTTGTAAAAAACAAATCAAAGTGCTTGCACTCGACCCTCACAACAAACAACCAATGACAATAAATAATTCTAGCAAAATCGAAAGCACACACGCGCGCGCGCGCACGCGCGCGCGCGCGCACACACACACACACACACACACACACACACACACACACACACACACACACACACACACACACACACACACACACACACACACACACCTATAGAGGTTATACATTTTGACAGGATGAATGAAATTTCAAATGTTGGAGGCAGGGACAAATAGGAGATGAAAACAGAAGGTAAACATCTTAGGTTTGAAACAAAAATCCCTCATTTGACACGTTCAAATCCAAACTGAAGACACATTTATTTTCTACCTAGGTTCTTCTTAAATCATAGCACAGTATCTCATATTTGTTCCTACTCTTATTAGTCTCCTCCAACCCCGTCACCTTGCCATTGTGTGTGTGTGTGTGTGTGTGTGTGTGTGTGTGTGTGTGTGTGTGTGTGTGTGTGTGTGTGTGTGTGTGTGTGTGTTGTGTTGTGTCTGTCTGTCTGTCTGTCTGTCTGTCTGTCTGTCTGTCTGTCTGTCTGTGTCTGTGTGTGTGAGAGAGAGAGAGAGAGGTGTGTGTGTGTGTGTGTGTGTGTGGTGTGTGTGTGTGTGTGTGTGTGTGTGTGTGTGTGTGTGTGTGTGTGTGTACGTGCGTGCGTGAGTGCGTGCGTGCGTGCGTGCGTGCGTGCGTGCGTTGTGTGTGTGTGTGTGTGCGTAGACATTAATATGTTAATATTTATGTAAACAGTTGCACGCGCGTAACTTACTTGAATGAAAGCACTTTGATTTGTGTACTCTTCAAGATTCAGCGCTATATAAATCCCATATATTATTATTATTTATTTCTTGATGTCTGTCATGTGAACGAAAATGCTGCGCTCTGCTGTTAAGCGCCTGACAAATAAATCAGGCCCAGCCATCTGACTTCGGTGCAGTAAAGAATAATGTCCTTTTTAAAGTCTTTATGAAGAAAAGGCAGTAGAATGGACCAAGAAGGCCGAAAATAGACAAGAAGGAGGAGTCATGAAGAAAAGGAATAAAGCAGAAACAAAGAGAGGGATAGAAAAGAGGGAATTCTTAGCACAGGTTTTCCAGAAGGTGGGGATGTTGTTTATACTGACAGGCCCCAGGCATCCTCAAGAGGTATGGCTGTACCTTTTATTTTTTATTTATTTATTTTATTTTATTCTTTTATTTCGAGGATAATGGAATATAAGCACTCATGCGCTTTTTTACATCCAGTTCCCGTGTGTATGCATTTTTGTCATCTGTTCCTACCGGCACACAATGGCCTACTCTTACGAAAAGCGGAACAGGATTTAACGTGTGCGTAAGATGTTCTGCGCCTCCATGTGTGTGTGCCTGCGTGCGTGCGTGCGTGCGTGCGTGCGTGCGTGCGTGCATGCGTGTGCGCGCCCGCGTGCGTGCGTGCGTGTGTGTGCACGCGCGCGCGCGTGTGTGTGTGTGTGAAAGTGCGCGTATGTGTATGTCCGTGTGTCTCTCTCTCTCTGTGTTGACAATGGGCGAGTGAAACAAATAAACAAAAAGAAAGAAGGGAAAGACAGAAAACAAAGAATGGGGGGGGGGGGGATGGACAAAGGAACACCAAAAAACTGGACAAGAAAGATTTCTCTTTATTTTTATTTTATATTATATACCACTTTATGTCACAGCAGATTTCTCTGCGTGAAATTCGGGCTGCTCTCTTTCCCGGGGAGAGCGCGTCTTCGCCACAAGTGCAGCGCCTCCCCATTTTTCTTTAAAATATATACTGTACAGCCCTGAGCCGCCCTGGGGACTCCAACTCCCCGATTTTTTCTCAGGGATGGT
>CM060343.1:4504669-4522169 GCA_030674155.1 Stramonita haemastoma
CTTACTTACCCAGGCTTTGCGCTGTAAAGAGACTAGAGCGCAACTCCATAGTCTTCCGAGACTGATGGGTGCCTATCACTACTACCTGGTCTTGTCTTGGAAAACAGTCTTCATGAGGCCCTGGTCCTGATCTTGGTTTCCTAGCGCATGGCCCATAATCTTTATTTCCTTTCATTTATCAATGTTTGATGTTTTCTTTTTGTTCCTGGTTGGTCCAGTATGCTTATAACATTGTAGGCCTATTCATTGGTGTGTGTTATTTCTTTTATATCAAGGATAATGGAATAAGCACTCATGTGCTTTTTTACGTCTAGTCCCCGAGTGTATGCAGTTTTGTAAATGTTATCTGTTCTCACCGGCACACGATGTGTGTGCGTGTGTGCATGCGTGGACGCGTGTGTGAACGCGTGCGTACATGCGTAAATAATAAGTTTACATGTCTTTTCTAGTCAATGGTCACTGTATTCCTACATTGGTGTGTGCATGTGTGTGCATGCGCGTGCGTGCGAGTTGTACGCGCCTGTGTGTTCGTGATATTTTTATTTGAAGTTATCTTACTATTTGAACCAATATAGCGTGGTTACAAGTTGGATGGGTGAACCTTTGCGTGCCTTGGCTTCAATACAGTTTCCACCAGTTCACCCAGCTGTAAATGGGTTACCTGCCCTCTTTAGGGTCAGGGAAGGTAAAGCAGCCAGGGAGAGGAGATGGGCGCTGCCCTCAATATGCTAGCCCCCTTGAGAAGCTGAGGTCTCTGATGCCTCGCTCCCCTTCGACCACATAGGTTATGGGACACCTTTACCTTTCTTTTAATTTAAGGCATGTAAAAGACAGAATATTGGTATGAAGCAGATACTACGACTCAGTTTTCCTACAGGTGGTTTTGCTTAATGGAAGCCTGAGCAACTGCTATAAACAGATCAGGACTCTTTAAGTAAATGATATAACACACACAGGCACCTATATGGTGTGTAAACTCATGATAGAAAATAGTATGAAGCGGAAAATATCCACACATAATGAGAAAAAGCCTCAACACACACACACACACAACACACACACACACACTCACGGTCACTCACACACACACACACACACACACATACACACACTCACACACACACACCACACACACACACACAATACACACTCACACCACACACACACACACAATACACACACACACACAACACACACACACATACACACACACACACAAACACTCACACACACACACACACACACACACACACACACACACACACACACACACACACACACACACACACACACACACAACACACACACACACACACACCCGACACACACACACCCATCCCATAGCACACACAAAGACCGAAACAAGTTTTTCAAACTTGCATTTAATCATCAGTGTTATCACTGAGCGTGATAAGAACAAGACACAAGTAGGGCCTGGAATGAATTACTACACCAATAGGCCCCCACACAATCTACCCATTCACTCTTCTTTTTTTTTCTTTTTTTCTTTTAAAACAACACAGGCCATGGAAATTTAAACATTTACAGCTTAACTTTCCAACACAGGCCCCAAACAATTTTGTAACATTCTTTCCCAATGTTTCTCTTTCAATTTTTTTTTCTTCTATTTTTTAAAAACATTTTGCTGCCAAATAGACTCTTGCACGCATCAGTGCTAACCAACAATGGGTTTAAAAATCCACACAAAAACCTGTAATGAATGCCAACACAACACGAAGCGAGCTTGCAGACACTTTCGTTCAACTATCTTTCAAAGTGTTTAAAATCACACACCCCCCCCACACACACACACCCTCTCCCCCACTCCACACACACACACTAACACACACACAAAAAAAAAAACCCACATATACACACACAAAAGAGAAAAATGCTATAAGAAGAATGATGTACTTTGTCTTGATACCTGAAATATAAATGGATATTTTTTGTTGTAATTCTAAGACTTCGTTCACAAAAAATTCTGCAAGGAGCAGAGACAAGCAAGACTCTGGAATGACAGTTATTTATAATGAACAACACGTGGAAAGCATGCAATCTACCTTGAACTAGAAGTAGCTCGTTGTGCGAACTATCTCTACTACTGATAATAGCAGTGACTTTAACAGTTTGGCAGTGTCACCAATTCCAAACTGTCTCCACAATTGATAATAGCAGTGACTGTAATGGTTTGGCAGTGTCACCAAGTCTTTCCTTCAAATGCCGACAAAAGAAGACAAAAAAAAAAAATTATGCTACAATTCTGCCTCCCCCAGCCGAAAATATTTAGGAAAGTAAATAACTGGTAATTTAAATGCGTTGTGTGATGAAATAATGGAAAAAAGTTTGGTTTCGAAAAGCTGATGTTGTGTGTGTGTGTGTGTGTGTGTGTGTGTGTGTGTGTGTGTGTGTGTTAAATCGTGTGTGTGTTTGTGTGTGTGTGTGTTGTGTGTGTGTGTGTGTGTGTGTTGTGTGTGTGTGTGTGTGTGTGTGTGTGTGTGTGTGTGTGTGTGTGTGATTGTGGTGTGTGTGTGTGTGTGTGTCTAAATCTCTGTGTGTGTGGTGTGTGTGTGTGTGTGACGTGTGTGTGTTGTGGTGTGTGTGTGTGTGTGTGTGTGTGTATGTAAATCTGTGTGTGAGTGTGTGTGTGTGTGTGTGTGTGTAGTGTAAATCTGTGTGTAGTGTGTGGTGTGTGGTGAGTAGTGTGTGTGTGTGTGTGGTGTGGTTAGTATAAATCTTGTGTGTGGTTGTGTGTGTGTGTGTGTGTGTGTGTGTGTGTGTGTTGTATATAAATCTGTGTGTGTGTGTGTGTGTGTGCCTCCTCTTTTTTTTTTCATTCCTTCTAGGTATTTTTTACCCCTCTTCTACTGAGCTACGGCTCTGAAGTTTACCAATACCGAGATTTGCAAATGCGACTTTAGCTTCTTGTCATCCTAGCTTATCCAAGTACCGTCAATAAAATATTTCGAGTTTCAGGTTCAAATCTACAAAGACTGCAGGAATAGTTAAACATAAATCAGAAAGGGAAAAGAACCCTTTTGTAACCGAAAACTTCTCATCAGTAACTGAAAGATCTCATGCAAATGCTCCTCACGATCAAATACCCAGCCAAACCAACCCACAGCAGTGTTTTAAAAAATAAAAGCACACACTCTCTGACTCGAGTGACTCCCAATAAGCAAAACAGCTAGTCTTACCGTCAAACCATCTTGCCTCACTCTACAGCTACTCTAAGTCTAGGGCCCAGACTCGCATACTCATACATACACATACATACATACATACATACATACATTACATACAACACACATACATACATACATACATACACACCACAACACACACACGCACATCCATCCATCCATCCTTCGAATGAGACTTTAAACCGAGGCCCCGTGTGCGAACGCACGCAGAACATCTTGCGCACACGTTAAATCCTGTTCCGCTTTTCGTAAGAGTAGGCCATCGTGTGCCGGTGGGAACAGATGACAATATTTACAAAAACTGCATACACACGGGGACCCGATGAAAAAAAGCACATGATTGCTTATTCCGTTATCCTCGATATAAAAGAATAAATAAAATTAAAAATAAATAAAAAATACATACATACATGTATACACACACTACAGAAAAGACCCGGCATCACCTTTTCCTCCCAACTGAATGTGAAGACAGATGGGAGGATTATAAGGAGCCAAGCAAAAAAAAACAAAAACACACCTATAAAATGGCCACACACACAAAAAAATACTGCATGGCACAAAATATCCCCCAGATTGGACAAGCGGGTAAAACAGTAGATGCAGGAGCCGTGATGGGGTTTGGTTCTGGCTTCGATCTGCACACCGAGTTGATCGCCTACAGACAGGGGGAACAACCTTTGTGCACATTTCCGTCCCCTTGCTTTAGATGTAGCCTAACCCCCCCCCCTTTAAACCCTCTTGCATTCGGATTCTCTGAACACAAACTGCCCCTAGATTTCACATTCCGTTACGAAATCAGGTCAGGCACGCATGCTCGCTCGCCTTTTCCTCCTTCTAAGTACGTACCAGCAGCTATAATTACTTCCAGACTCTCTACAGGGTTTCTACCTTCTAGCCTGATAGAGCTTTGACATGTGGTAGCAATTAGTGATGGTCACAGTGTGATGGAAATCTACTGTGTGTAAATCCCAGCAAATGGTCAGTTCTTTTTTGCTGTTTAAAATAATCAGTTATTCAAAACAGTTCAGTTCCCCCAGTCCACCCAGCTATAAATGGGTACCTGCCCTCTTTAGGGTCAGGGAAGGTAAAGCAGCGAGGGAGAGGAGATGGGCGCCACTGCCCTCAACATGCTGGCCCCTAGAGAAGCTGAGGTCTCTGATGCCTCGCTCCCCTACGACCACACAGGTTATGGGACACCTTTACTTTTACCTTTTTATTCAAAACAAACACCCATTTCCACCATAAACACACTCCTCTTTCCTCCACTGACTTGGAATATCTATGATGGAGAGAGAGCCTTGCATGCCATCAAGCCACAATGCAAGAGCAACAAAAAAGTCAATCTAGCACCCCCCCCCCCCCCCTGCCCCCGCCCCCCCCCCTCCTTTCGAAAAAAAAAAAGATTATAAATTGTAATCTGTTATGTATACACTTCCATACATGAAAACCTGAGATTTTTGCAGTTATTTCTTTCTATCCAACGCTGAGTTAACAAACATTCGACATTCAACACAGCTTAAAACACAACATTTTGCTTCTTTCTTGTCTATGAACACTTGTGTGTTGCCTCTCTCACACGCTCACACCATACTCCTCATGCGCTTTGACGGCCTAGTGGTCAGAACATTGTGCTTGCAATTTGACGACCTGGGTTCGATTCGCGGTCGAGGGGATTTTTCTCCTGGAGTTAATATCAGTGCTGACTCCACTCTCCCTAAAAGTCCTTTGGATGAGACTGTAAACTGAGGCCCTGTGCGCGAACGCACGCAGAACATCTTGCGCACACGTTAGATCCTGTTCTGCTTTTCGTAAGAGTAGGCCATTGTGCGCCGGTAGGAATGGATGACAATGTTTACAAAGTGCATATACACGGGGACTGGATGTAAAAAAAAGCACATGAGTGCTTATTCCATTATCCTCTATATAAAAGAATAAAATAAAAATAAGTATAGTCCAGCATCACACCTAACAATCTCACCCTTAAATATGACCCCCACCACAAAATGAGTCACACATCACCTGACCACTTTTCCACAAGGAGCCGTTTTAAGCAGGTGGGGGGGGGGGGGGGGTGTCAGGTTGTTGATTTGATGGATTTTGGTTGTTTACAAAACTGTCGTCTTTCTTCCACCTTGAATTGAAAGCGTAATTTTGTTTCCTCTAACCCTTTTGCATTTCGGATTCTCTGAACACAAACTGCCCTAGATTTCGCATTCCATCATGAAATCAGGTCAGACACACATGCTTGCTCGCCTTTTCCTCCTTCTAAGTACATACCAGCAGCTAGAATTACTTCCAGACTCACAGGGGGGCCTGTGCTTTTAGCCTGATAGAGCTTTGACATATGGTAACAATTAGTAATGGTCACAGAGTGATGGAAATCTACTGTGTGTAAATCCCGGTTCAGGATTCAAGGGGGGGGGGGGGCAATAATTCAATCCCAGCAAATCCCGGTTTGGGACTAAGAGGGTTAACTTAAAAAGTGCGTTTAAAAACACCCATGCCCTACTTCTGACCCTCTATTATGATTATAAAAAAAAACATGTTAAATATTTCATTTTGTCATCTCCTGCTGGCTATCAGTTTCTGCAGTCTGTCATTTCAATTAGTAATAACTTTTCATACAATTGTCCAATTTTCAATCTGTTTTTTTTGTGTGTGTGTATTGAATAGCCCTTATATTGCAAAAAAATCAGTTAACATGTCAACAACTGAAAATTGATGTCCGGTGCAATGAAAAACTCATTACATGGTGGAGCATCACAAACAATTTTTGTGCATGTTGCCATCATGTATGTATATAAACACACACACACTCTCTCTCTCTCTCTCTGGGGGCAGGATAGCCTGGTGGTCAGAACACTGCGCTCACAATTTGACGACCCGAGTTTGATTCCCAGTTGAGGGGATTTTTCCCCTGGAGTTAAAATCAGTGCTGACTCCACTTTAACCAAAAGTCCTTCAGATGAGACTATAAACTGAGGCTCCGTGTGTGAACGCACGCTGAACATCTTGTGCACATGTTAAATCCTGTTCTGCTTTTCATAAGAGTAGGCCATAGTATGCCGGTGGGAACAGATAAGATTTTTTTTTAATGCATACACACGGGGACTGGATGTAAAAAAAAGCACATGAATGCTTATTCCATTATCCTCGATATAAAAGAATAAAAAATAAATAAAAATAAAAATTCTCTCATATATGTCCATGTACTGGAAACCACCACATCTCACTCTCCTACCTAGCATGTCCAAATCACCATTCACACATCAGCTTTCACACCACGCTTGTACATCACCTGTCTCACCAGTTCTCACTCATACACACACAAAAGCCCTTTACCATTCCGCTACAATCAAGACAAGACCAACAACAACAACAACAAAAACACCCCCAAAAAAAAAACCACCGAAAAAACAACAACCCAGAACCCCCCAAAAAAGCCAGAGGAGTTTCTCCGTCACTACTATCCACTACGCTAGCACAATCCACACAAGTCTTGCAGGTCGTATGCTTCTGATGAACGAAGCAGCATACCCCTGAAATATCCAAACGGCTTTCTGAAATAAAAAAAAAAAAAAAATGACACCACTTCCATCCATTCAATCCATCCACGAAAGAATTCTCCCTCCCCCCCCCTCACACACACACCCACACCAAGGCAAAAAAAATCCCTCAACTGACTGCTGTTTTTTTTTAGTTTTTCTTTCTGGTGACCAGTACAAATCTTATACTCTCTCTCCTGCCACAAGGACACGATGATCCAGAAGGTTGTGTTGATGACGCACCAGAACTGTCTTGTCCAGGATGACATGACATGACATGACGTACGTGACGTGACGTGACATGACGTGACGTGAAGCATGAGGGTTGAAGCAGTGAGTGACGACGGATGTCGGGGTGTGCGAGGCGATGCGATACGTCAGTGCATGGACCTCAGCAAGATGCGGTATTTATCCCCCGTCTCTTCTGTAAAGAAAACGCATCCACATTTGTGTTGTTAATAATTATTCACATTTTTCAAATTCAAATACTTTATTATCTCATAGAGATGTGTTGTCAATAATCGTCCATTGTTGATAATTGTCCACATTTCTGTTGTTAATAATCGTCCACATTTGTGTTGTTAATAATCATTCCACATTTGTGTTGTCAACAACTTATCCACATTTGTGTTGTCAACAATTACCCACATTCGTGTTGTCAATCCACATTCGTGTTGTCAATAATCATCCACAAGTCAACACTATCCACATATCAACACTATCCACATTTACAAGTCAACACTATCCACATTTATAAGTCAACACTATCCACATTTCATAAGTCAACACTATCCACATTTATAAGTCAACACTATCCACATTTCATAAGTCAACACTATCCACATTCATAAGTCAACACTATCCACACTTTTAAGTCAACACTATCCACATTCAGGAGTCAACACTATCCACATTTTAAAGTCAACACTATCCACACACACAAGTCAACACTATCCACATTTTTAAGTCAACACTGTCCACATTTATAAGTCAATACTATCCACATTTTAAAGTAAACAGTATCCACATTTATAAGTCAACAGTATCCACATTTATAAGTCAACACTATCCACATTTGTGTGTCAACAGTATCCACATTCAGAAGTCAACAGTATCCACATTCAGGAGTCAACACTATCCACATTCAGGAGTCAACACTATCCACATTTATAAGTCAACACTATCCACATTTATAAGTCAACACTATCCACATTTATAAGTCAACACTATCCACATTTATAAGTCAACACTATCCACATTTATAAGTCAACACTATCCACATTCATAAGTCAACACTATCCACATTCATAAGTCAACACTATCCACATTTATAAGTCAAACTATCCACATTTTAAAGTCAACACTATCCACATTTATAAGTCAACACTATCCACATTCATAAGTCAACACTATCCACATTTATAAGTCAACACTATCCACATTTTAAAGTCAACACTATCCACATTTTAAAGTCAACACTATCCACATAAGTCAACACTATCCACATTCATAAGTCAACACTATCCACATTTTAAAGTCAACACTATCCACATTTATAAGTCAACACTATCCACATTTATAAGTCAACACTATCCACATAAGTCAACACTATCCACATTTATAAGTCAACACTATCCACATTCTTGTGTCAACACTACCCCCATTCTTGTGTCAACACTATCCACATCCTTGTGTCAACACTATCCACATTTTAAAGACAACACTATCCACATTTATAAGTCAACACTATCCACATTCATAAGTCAACACTATCCACATTTTAAAGTCAACACTATCCACATTTATAAGTCAACACTATCCACATTTCATAAGTCAACACTATCCACATTTTAAAGTCAACACTATCCACATTTATAAGTCAACACTATCCACATTCATAAGTCAACACTATCCACATTTTAAAGTCAACACTATCCACATTTTAAAGACAACACTATCCACATTTTAAAGTCAACACTATCCACATTTTAAAGTCAACACTATCCACATTTATAAGTCAACACTATCCACATTTATAAGTCAACACTATCCACATTTATAAGTCAACACTACCCACACTTGTAAGTCAACACTATCCACATTTATAAGTCAACACTATCCACATTTATAAGTCAACACTATCCACATTTATAAGTCAACACTATCCACATTTATAAGTCAACACTATCCACATTTTTAAGTCAACACTGTCAACACTATCCACATTTATAAGTCAACACTATCCACATTTATAAGTCAACACTATCCACACTTATAAGTCAACACTACCCACACTTGTAAGTCAACACTATCCACATTTATAAGTCAACACTATCCACATTTATAAGTCAACACTATCCACATTTATAAGTCAACACTGTCCACATTTATAAGTCAACACTATCCACATTTTTAAGTCAACACTATCCACATTTATAAGTCAACACTGTCCACATTCAGCCGCCGCTGTAGTCTAGTGGTTAGGGCGTTGGACTCGTAATCTAAAGGTTGTGGGTTCGATCCCAGCTTTCGGCTATGGCATTGTGCCCTTGGAAAAGGCACTTTACGGCTATTTTCTCACCCCACCCAGGTGTACAAGGGGTACCAACATGTGTTGGGGGTTAACCCTGCGATAGACGGGCGTCCTATCCAGGGGGGAGTCTATGACTCTCAGTCGCTTAACGCCACAGAAACCGGGATAAGCACCGGCCTGATGAGCCTTCGGCTCGGGACAGACTTTAACTTAACTAACTGTCCACATTCAGGAGTCAACACAAACACCAATCCTCTCTTTTGCGAACACCTGAACATCCATGCGTGAAATCAACACTTCATACCTACAGCCACATCCCTCACCTTTTGTACCTTCCACCACAAATCTGGACTGATCGTGCGTGTTAAGTAGAACCTGCACACAGACAGACACACACACACTCAGAGAAGAGCAGAACATCTTGCGCACAATGTTAAATCCTGTTCCGCTTTTCGTAAGAGTAGGCCATCGTGTGCCGTGGGAACAGATGACATGATTTGCAAAAACTGCATACACACAGGGACTGTATGCAAAAAAAAAACGCACATGAGTGCTTATTCCATTATCCTCGATATAAAAGAATTTTTTTTTTTAAATAATAAAAATAAATAAATAAATAAAAAGAGATCGACAAAGAAAAGAAAAACCCAACATCAACTATTCAGGGTTGTGTGACTGACAGTCAAGACTCTCTGACCGCAAGACTGGGATAAAACAGTTGGGGCGAAGCCATCCTGAACGGAAGAGAGCGTCCAATTACCCAGTGGTTTAGGGTGTTTGACCGTCAATCCCGGTGGGTCCATGAAGTAGTAGGTTCGAATCTCGGCAGCATCTGGCAAATTAAGGGTGTGGATTTTTATGATCTCTTAGGTCAACTTCAAGCACAGACCTCCAAAAGCCTTAATTCCCTTAGTGTAAATACGCATACAGAAGATCAAATATATGCACATAAAGATACATAATTCACATCAACGTTAGGTGGGTGATGGAAACACAAACACACCCAGCATACATCCCTGGGAAACAAATACAGTTGCAGACAGGGGAAAAAAAAAAAAAAAAAGGGTAGGCACTGCACTCGTGGCGACACGCTCTCCCTCGGGGAGAGAGGGCAGCCCGAATTTCACGCAGAGAAATCTGCTGTGACATAAGTTAGTTTAGTTAAAGTCTGTCCCGAGCCTAAGGCTCATCAGGCCGGTGCTTATCCCGGTTTCTGTGGCGTTAAGCGACTGAGAGTCATAGACTCCCCCCTGGATAGGACGCCAGTCTATCGCAGGGTTAACCCCCAACACAAGGTTGGTACCCCTTTTACACCTGGGTGGGGTGAAAAAATAGCTGTAAAGTGCCTTTTCCAAGGGCACAACGCCATAGCCAAAAGCTGGGATCAAACCCGCAACCTTTAGATTACGAGTCCAATGCCCTAACCACTAGACTACAGCGGCAGCTTGTGACATAAAGTGGTATAAAATAAATCATTATTTCCTCTGAAGTCGGAGTATGGCTGCCTATACGGCGAGGCACTTGGAAAGTCATACACGCAAACTTCTCATTCAGTGTGTGCAATTTCAATCTCATAGTGATTCCCAGGTGGGATAGTGAGTCAGAGAACACATTCCAGGTGACCCCCCAGAGTGTTAAGCTGGGGAACAACAACAACAACAAATTATCATTGAGTTGTGCCTGCCTACTTACCTCATCTGTGACATAAAGCGGTATAAAATAAAATTAAAATAAATTATCATGAGTTGGCCTGCCTACTTACCTCATCTGTGACATAAGCGCATAAAATAAAAATTTAAAAAATTACATTGAGTCCGTGCCTGCCTACTTACCTCATCTGTGACATAAAGCGGTATAAAATAAAATAAAAATAAATAATTATCATGGAGTGTGTCTGCCTGCCTACTGACCTCATCAGTGACGAGGATGTGGATGGCGAGGGCCCGATCATAAAGATGTCTCCTATGTGCGAGGCCTGGATGCCAAACAGGACGCCAGCTTGCACTTCAGCTCACCCACATTCACACACTCCATGTAGATGGCGTGATACACTGAAAACACCATATGATGATCATGATACACTGAAAACACCATATGATGATCATGATACACTGAAAACACCATATGATGATCATGATACACTGAAAACACCATATGATGATCATGATACACTGAAAACACCATATGATGATCATGATACACTGAAAACACCATATGATGATCATGATACACTGAAAACCATATGATGATCATGAAACACCTGAGAACAACACCATATGATGATCATGATACACTGAAAACGATGAGTGGATACACTGAAAACACCATGTATAATGTTACCATCAAATAACACACACTCCATGTAGATGGCGTGATACACTGAAAACATGACGAGAGTGATACACTGAAAACACCATGATGGATACACTGAAAAACATGTTGACATGATCACTGAAAACACCATGTATAGATACACGAACACATGTATGCATGATACACTGAAAACACCATGTATGATACACTGAAAACACCATGTGTTATGATGATACACTGAAAACACCATGTATGATACACTGAAAACACCATGTATGATACACTGAAAACACCATGTGTTATGATGATACACTGAAAACACCATGTATGATGATGATACATTGAAAACACCATGTAATGATGTCACATGTATGCACTAATAAAACACCATGTAATGTGAGCAATGTCAAACAATCGATACTCTAAAACCAGATGAAAAGAATGCAAATACCTTATCATATGGCGCTTACACACACACACACACACACACACACACACATGCTCACACTACACACACACACACACAGCTCACACATACACACACTACAACACACACACACACACACACACACACACACACATCACACACACACACACCACACACACACACTCACACACACACACACACACACACACACACACACACACACACACACACACATCTCCACACCACACACCACACACACACACACACACACGCACACACACACACACACACACACACACCACACACACATGCATACAGAGAAAATCGTACACACCTGACTCCGGTTCTTGACAAATAAAGATGGTAAGCCTCGGCCGAACTGACCTAAAACAAAAAACCCAAACCAAACACACGTCAATCGGGGGGCCTGTCAGATATAAATATACTCCTCCCCACCTTCTGAAATTCTGTGCTAGGAATTGCCTCTTTTCTATCCCTCTCTTTTGTTTCTACCTCATTTCTTTTCTTCCTTCACCTCCCTCTATGTCTTGCCTTCTTGGTCCATTTCTCCCAGCTTTTTTTTTCTCCAGAGAGACTTAACCCTTCAGTACTGAATATCTGCTGACAATTATTACTTCCCCTATTCTGAATTTCTGCCCCGGCACTCTCCCCTTCAGTCCTGTCAGCCGATTTTCCGGCGATAACGGCACCGAAGGAGGGTTTGTTTATAGTGATCCGTCATGCGGCTAACTGGCATCAACAGACTCTGGAAAGTAGTTTTGATACAGAAAACACTGCTTCTCCTTTCCCAGGAGAATGTTTTTAAGCTTTGTGTGTATGTAAACTTTACCTATAAACTTTACCGAAGTACCCATTTTGCACTCTTCTGCACCTCAGAAACCCAGGAATTGAAGGAAAAATCAGTTGCGCCGGTTTTCCTCCTTACAGGACTGAAGGGTAGCAGAAAGCTGAGCCGGAAACCAGCTTGCCGTATTGAAAGGGTTAACATCAAAACACGGACACCAGTGCTGTTGATATTTCCTTTGCAAAAAAGCTAAATTCCACTATTTCATTCATCTATCTAGGAGAAAAAAACAGGAAACAGTTACTCACTTAGACTGAAGGCCACCGCTGTAGTCAAGGGGTTAGGCCGTTGGACTCGTAATCTAAAGGTTGCGGGTTCAATCCCAGCTTTCGGCTATGGCGTTGTGCCCTTGGAAAAGGCACTTTACGGCTATTTTCTCACCCCACCCAGGTGTAGAAGGGGTACCAACCTTGTGTTGGGGGTTAACCCTGCGATAGACTGGCGTCCTATCCAGGGGGGAGTCTATGACTCTCAGTCGCTTAACGCCACAGAAACCGGGATAAGCACCGGCCTGATGAGCCTTAGGCTCAGGACAGACTTTAACTTTTTTTTAACTTAGACTGAAGGGCATTGCTAGGAGAGAGAAACAGAAAACAGTGACTCACTTAGACTGGAGGGCGTTGTTTAACCGAATGCCGTCTGCCACACCACAAATCTGTATCAAGTCGTCGCGATTCAGACGTAATAAGTCAGCACCTGTCAAAACATATCAATCTTCATAATACCGCTTTAGTCTGTTTTGTGATATACCCATCTTCATTACATGGCTTTAGTATGTTTTGTGACATACAGCTTTAGTATGTTTTGTGACATACCAATCGTCAACGCAGCTTTAGTATGTTTTGTGACATACAGCTTCAGTATGTTTTGTGACATACAGCTTTAGTATGTTTTGTGACATACAGCTTTAGTATGTTTTGTGACATACCAATTTTCATAACACAGCTTTAGTATGTTTTGTGACATACAGCTTTAGTATGTTTTGTGACATACAGCTTTAGTATGTTTTGTGACATACAGCTTTAGTATGTTTTGTGACATACAGCTTTAGTATGTTTTGTGACATACAGCTTTAGTATGTTTTGTGACATACAGCTTTAGTATGTTTTGTGACATACAGCTTTAGTATGTTTTGTGACATACAGCTTTAGTATGTTTTGTGACATACAGCTTTAGTATGTTTTGTGACATACAGCTTTAGTATGTTTTGTGACATACAGCTTTAGTATGTTTTGTGACATACAGCTTTAGTATGTTTTGTGACATACAGCTTTAGTATGTTTTGTGACATACAGCTTTAGTATGTTTTGTGACATACCAATTTTCATAACACAGCTTGAGTATGTTTTGTGACATACAGCTTTAGTATGTTTTGTGACATACCAATTTTCATAACACGGCTTTAGTATGTTTTGTGACATACAGCTTTAGTATGTTTTGTGACATACAGCTTTAGTATGTTTTGTGACATACAGCTTTAGTATGTTTTGTGACATACAGCTTTAGTATGTTTTGTGACATACCAATTTTCATAACACAGCTTTAGTATGTTTTGTGACATACAGCTTTAGTATGTTTTGTGACATACAGCTTTAGTATGTTTTGTGACATACAGCTTTAGTATGTTTTGTGACATACAGCTTTAGTATGTTTTGTGACATACAGCTTTAGTATGTTTTGTGACATACCAATTTTCATAACACAGCTTTAGTATGTTTTGAGACATACAGCTTTAGTATGTTTTGTGACATACCAATTTTCATAACACAGCTTTTGTATGTTTTGTGACATACAGCTTTAGTATGTTTTGTGACATACAGCTTTAGTATGTTTTGTGACATACAGCTTTAGTATGTTTTGTGACATACAGCTTTAGTATGTTTTGTGACATACCAATTTTCATAACATAGCTTTAGTATGTTTTGTGACAAACCAATTTTCATAACACAGCTTTAGTATGTTTTGTGACATACAGCTTTAGTATGTTTTGTGACATACAGCTTTAGTATGTTTTGTGACATACCCATCTTCATAACACAGCTTTAGTATGTTTCTTGGCGACCAAAAGGGTAAGAAAATGATGACACACTATGTTGGATGTTGTAGAAACGCAAAAAAATCAACTACCAAAGATGATGGAGAATTCATCTGAACCATGTCAGAGTATCTCACTCCTTCACAACCTATCTCCATCCATCCACTCCTGTCACTCACACCCTGCACATGCATAGTTCTCTGATGATCGCATATTAATTGATAAAGTTTTATTTATTTACTTATTGTTTTATTTTGAGGATAAGCACTCATGTGCTTTTAAAAGCCCTTTTTCGTTTTTTTCCATCTAGTACCATTAGCAAATTGATTATACTGCAACAGCAGAAAGGGAATAAAAAACAAAGTAAGGTCCAAGTACCTTAGAAATGTTCAAAAACATAAGTGTGGTTTGCAAAGCATGTGCATGTGTGTGTTGTGTGTGTGTTCAATTTCTTTTAACGTCTTTTCACAAATTGTGATATTAAGACAGAAATGAGAGAGGAGAGGGAGGGGGGGGGGGGGGGGGGGGGGGGGGGGGGGGGGTGGGGGGGGGGGGGGGGGGGGGGGGGGGGGGAGAGAGAGAGAGAGGAGAGAGAGAGAGAAGAGAGAGAGAGAGAGAGAGAGAGAAGAGACAGAGACAGGAGAGACAGAGAGAGACAGAGAGAGACAGAGACAGAGGGGGAAGGGTGTGTGAATGTCAGGGGAGGAGGGTGTAATTGGCAATGTTTGTGTGTGTGTGTGTGTGTGTGTTTGTGTGTGTGCGTGCATGCATGCATGTGTGCGTGCGTGAGTGTGTGTGTGTATGCGTGCGTGCGTGTGTGTCAGTGTATAATTATGTACATGTTTGTGTCTGTAGGTGAGTGGGTGTCCATGTGCATGGGTGTGCATGTGTCCGACTGAGACAACAACGAACACACAATGGAAGAAACCAACACACACAAGGACAGGCACAATACCTGAGAAGTGTTCAAAAACGCGCGTGTAGTTGGCGAAGCGCTGAAATGCAAGCCAGCCTTGAACCTCTGCTGCCGTGGCTTCCGGTGACAGGGGCTGAAAACACAACACCACACCACTTTACTACACTTCATACTTCATTTCACTTCACCACACTTCACTACACCACCCTACATTTCACCCCACTTTGCACCCCCCCCAACCCCCCCCCCACTTTACTTTACACCACCCCTGCAAACCCACCCCACTTTGCACACACACCCCCCCCCCGAAACCCACCCCACTTTGCAAACCCTCCCAACTTTGCACCCCCCCACCCCTGAAACCCACCCCACTTTGCACACACACACACACACACCTGAAACCCACCCCACTTTGCAAACCCACCCACCCCACTTTGCAAACCCACCCCACTTTGCAACCCGCCCACCCCACTTTGCAACCCGCCCACCCCTGAAACCCACCCCACTTTGCAAACCCACCCCACTTTGCAAACCCACCCCCAAACTTTGCCCCCACCCCCACCCCCAAACCCACCCCGCTTTGCACCCCCCCAAACCCACCCCACTTTGCAACCCCCCCCCCCCCCTGAAACCCACCCCACTTTGTACCCATCACAGCTGTCAGTTTCTATCCCCCACTTTCAGCTCCTCTCAGCTGGTAACTAATTAATCCATCCCACCCCATCCCAGTATAGCCAGCCCAGCTGGCGCTAGTTAAATTATAACTGGAGCTGACCACCACACTTGGACTAGGTAAAAGGAAAAAAAAAAAAAAACCCAGCATGCACACAGGTGTTGTGTTTAGACACCATCCCTGAGGGGAAAAAAAAGTTAATGTGTAGGCGCTGCACTTGTGGCGACGCTCTCTCCCCGGGGAGAGAGAGAGCAGCCCGAATTTCACGCAGAGAAATCTGCTGTGACATAAAGTGGTAGAAAAAAAAAGTTTTTTATTTTAATTTTAAAAAGGAAGGGCCATGCTAAATTTAGCACTCTTGACTGAGTGGTGTTGGTTTTAAGCATGCTGTGCCCCCCAAACCCACCCCACTTTGCACCCCCCACACAGTGCACAAATCCAAAATCACCCAGTAGGGCTAGTCAAGAGTGCTAAATTTAGTGCGGCCCTTCCTTTTACCTGGTCTGTGTGTGGTCAGCTCCTGCTATAAATAGCACCAACTGGCCTCAGCTGGGATGGGATAATTAATTAGCAGTTGAGAGGAGCTGAAAGTGGGGATACTGACAGCTGTGCCCCCATCTCCTGACAAACCCACTCCCCCCCCCCCCCCCCCCCCCCCCTCCACACACACTCACCCCCACAAAGGATTTGGAATCTCCTGCAGCAGACGCGCCCCCCTCCCGCCACCAGATGATGTTGCTGCTGCTGCTGCTGCTGTTGCAAGGGGGACGAGTGGGGGTGGTGGGGGGTGGTGGGCTGGGAGTGGGAGGGAGGGGGGAGTGTGTGGAGGAGGAGGGGGTAGGGGGGGGAGCTGCCTGGAGGGGGTGCTGGCCTGGGAGGCCGTACCTGTGGAGGGGAGGGGGGTGGCCCCTGCCGCTGTGGCCGGGCTGCACCTGCACACACAGGTGACACACACACACCTGGCTTTAAAGAAAGAAAAGGGAAAAA
>CM060343.1:4527169-4532169 GCA_030674155.1 Stramonita haemastoma
ACACATTGTTCATATAAAAGATGATGTAACAAATCATTGCAAAAAAAAAAAAAGAAAAGAAAAAAAAATCCCAACTGCTTAACCCTCTTGCATTCGGATTCTCTGAAAACAAACTGCCCCTAGATTTCGCATTCCATCACTAAATCAGGTCAGGCACACATGCTGGCTGGCCTTTTCTACCTTCTAAGTACATACCAGCAGCTGTAATTACTTCCAGACTCTCAACAGGATTTCTACCTTTGGCCTGATAGAGCTTTGACATGTGGTAGCAATTAGTGATGGTCACAGCATGATGAAAATCTGCTGTGTGTATGCAAATCCCAGTTGGGATTCAAGGAGACTAAGAGGGTTAAAGAAATATCCTGCCCCCCCCCCCCCCCCCCCCCCCCAATCATCTTTTACACAATAAAAAAGAAAACACACAAATAAAATTTGTAAATAAAGGTAATGATAACTGAAATAGAAACTCACCCGCAAACATTTCCCATGGAACTCGGACAAATCCCCCAGCTTCTTCACTTTGATTTCATAGGACTGACCTGCAAACACATGCATCATTTTATTACTTTTCTTTTATTGTTATTTTTTATATATATTGAGGATAATGGACTAAGCACTCGTATGCTTTTTTATTATTTTTACATCCAGTCCCTGTGTGTATGCAGTTTTGTAAATCTTATCTATTCCCACCGGCACACAATGGCCTACTCTTATGAAAAGCAGAACAGGATTTAACATGTGCGCAAGAAGTTCTGCGTGTTTTCGCACACGGGGCCTTGGTTTAAAGTCTCATCCGAAGGACTTTATGGGAGAGTGGGGTCAGCACTGATGTTAACTCCAGAAGAAAGATCCCCTCGAACAGTAATCGAACCCGGGTCGTCAAATTGCAAGTGCAATGTTCTGACCACTAAGCGATCCATCTGTCATATGAGCAAATCTGTGTTGCGTTGCCATAATGTGCCTGACAAGTCAGGCCCAGCACATCCTACTCTGGCCTGTCCTACACATAGAACTCGAATGATGCACTCATACTAGAAGCGGCAACCCTGGCAAATACTGTCATCCTCTGCAAAATGGCAACATTCCGGTCTTTTCACTTCCTTTTTACTCCGATTCTGATTTACCGAGTAAAAAACACAATTTATCACAAAAAAGTTCAATCTTTCTACTTTTTACTGAGAGCATTTTTATATGATCTATGGCTGGTGTGTCATAAACATGCGAAGCATGTAAACAAATTGTGAGTTCCACTAAAAAATGCTGTACACAAACACACACACACGCACACTTACACGCACACACACACGCGCACGTACACACACATACACACACACACACACACATCATTCATGAACACACACACTCAAACCTTACCTTGGTTGAGGTATGTCAGCGTTTCTTCATTCATTTTCACAGCAGGTGAGGTTGCTGCCCCTAGTATATACTGGTAACTGGACACAACAAAACACAACAACACATGGTCAACAATTGTCAAACAAGAAATACAAAAATTTGCATTAAAGATTTAACTCTGGAGTTTCAGCGCTGACTCCACTCAAAGTCCTTCCGATGAGACTATAAACCAAGAACCTGTGTGCTAACGCACGAAGAACATCTTGCGCACGTATTAAATCCTGTTACAATTTTTTTAAGAGTAGTCCATCATGTGCTGGTGGAACAGATGACAAGATTTACAAAACTGCATACATGCGGGGACTGGATGTAAAAAAGCACATGAGTGCTTATTCCATTATCCTTGATATAAAAGATTGAATAAAGAAAGAAATAAATAACCATTATGATTGTTTTCAATGCAAATCCATTAGGAGATCTGATACCAGGTAAACTTTAATACCATCCACAAACGCTCAAATTCAAATTCAAAATTCAAAAGTACTTTATTATCTCATACAGAAATTCTGAATGTCCATGATATATGTGCCAAGATATACAACCCCCTCCCCCCCCCCAAAAAAAAAAAATCCATAGTAAGAAAATGAAATTACTCTGCAATACAACAAAACAGAATAATGTACAAGATAACTCACAGACACTTGCAAAGCCATAAAAAAAACGCTTCTTTCTCAATCAGCCATGTTTGTTTATTTCTTTTCTGCCTGCGTACTCACAATTAAGAAAACAAGCATGCATGTATGCACTCAAGCAGGTATGCACACATATTTACACATGCGCACATGGACACACACACACTCACACACACACACACAGAGCAGTGTAGGAATACAATGCTGCACACACTCTCACACACACACACACACACACACACACACACACACACACACACACACACACACAACACATACACACAACCACTGTACCTAGACAAACACCCAATTTACAAGTTGCATCACTTTTTTACAATATATATCAATAAATCAGAACTTACCCATTTTCTATATTTTCTTGCTTGAAAACCGGTAAGGCCAGAAGAGCTTCACTGTGAAAGGAAAAAACAAATGAACAAAATATTAAATTGTGTGGCTGAATGCTTTGTTAATATTGCATTGAGAAGAGGACTACAAGAAAGAGGAGGATGAAGAGGAAATGTAGGAAGAAAAGAGGAGGATGAAGAGGAGATGTACTGCAGGAAGAGGAGGAAGAGAGGATGTAGGAAGAAAAGAGGAGGATGAAGAGGAGATGTACTGCAGGAAGAGGAGGATGAAGAGATGTATTACAGGTAGAAATGAGGATGATGATGATGAAGAGATGTAGGAAGAAAAGAGGAGGGAGAAAAAAAAAGGGGGGGGGAAAAAGTGAAAGAAGAAAATGGGAGGAGGAGGAGGATGAAGAGGAAGATGATAGAGGAAAAGAGGAGGATGAAAAGAAAGAGAAGGGGAAAAAAGTGGAAGAGGAAAATGGGAGTAGAAGGATGAAGAGAGGGAAGACGGAGGAAAAGAAGAACTGTGAAGGCAAAGAAGAAAAAGAAAGAAAACAACAAGAGAAGTTCTGAGACAATAAAAGAAGAAGATGACGACAACAACAGAGACTAAAATAAAAGAGGAATCAGCAGCAGAAGAAAAAAAAACAAAAAAAACAACAATATTGAAGAAAAAAGATCACACGCACACACACACACACAGCTCACCCGAGTTTGAATCTCGTTCAAGAAGATTTTTTCTCAATGTGCTGACTCCACCCCCCCAAAAAAGTCCTTCAGATGAGACTATAAATCGAGGTCCTGTGTGTGAACACACGCAAAGCAGAACATCTTCCACACATGTTAAAACCTGTTCCACTTTTTGGAAGAGTAGGACACTGTGTGCCGGTAAGAATGGATGACAAAATTGACAAAACTGCATATGGGGACTGGATGTAAAAAAAAAACCCACACGAGTGCTCATTCCTTTTTCCTCGAAATAAAATAATAATTAATAAAATCAAAAACAAAGTAAAGCTTCTTTATTCCAGAAAATCCCTCTTTGGGTTCATGGAAAAACAAGTATACACAAAACCATCCAAATCCCATCTATCTCTTGTTCTTGAATATATATAGCTGTTGACCGACAAAAAAACTAAAACAAAAAACAAAACAAAAACTGGTAGTGTTGACTGAGATAATAAAGCTCTGGTACTGGCACCATACAATCTCACCTCATGTTATAACTGGCAGTGCCCAGCTCAGTGCCCAGACCCGACAGAGAACCATCAAAGTCCGCTGCCAATCCTCCGTCAATATCCCACGACGACATGGTTTGGGGCGTAGGATGCGATATCTTTGTTCTCTTCCCTGCGCCACCCCCTGTCTCATCCCATGGGTAGCTTGTTTCGTGATGGTCACTGAAACAGGAGCAAGGGAAATTTATTTAAATACACATGTGCAAACTGTTTACATTTTAACTTTACTGCGCTGTTGACGAACAGCGTTCGTCACAGAAACCGTCACCAGCAATGCTCAGTTGACGATCGCTGTTCGTCATGATTCAACACTCTCTCTGTTTCGTCCAGCATGTGCCTGAGCGAAATATGATAGCAGCGAAAGGGTTAAGGTATAAGCCAAACCTTAAAAATGAAGGAAGGATGGAAAGAATGATGAGCAAACCATTCAATAAATAAACCACAACGGAACTGCCACCATATATACAGTGGCAGACCCATGCCACTTCTAATTTTGATGAAATGAAATGATGAAATCAATACTAAGATTCTACATGTAAAAACAAAAAAATGCCTGTGAGAACCTGAGAAATTTGTAGCCCAAAGGCTGTTTTTTTGTGGGTTTTTTGTTTTTTTTTAAAAATAATTTTCCACCAAAATGCAACATTTTAGTTCACCCTTGAGAACAATTCATATAGGATAAAATGGACAATGTAGCTTATCAAACATCTTTAAAACTAAACCATATAAACCGAGATTAACTCAATAATTTATTTATTTTATGTCGAGAATAATGGAATAAGCACTCATGTGCTCTTTTACATCCAGTCCCAGTATGTATGCAGTTTTGTAAATGTAATCTGTTCCCACTGGCACACAATGGCCTACTCATACGAAAAGATGTTTCATAAACTTCCTCTATTCTTGATGTATCAAAAACAATGTCACAATTATTATCCGATTTCAAGTTATATTATAGTCATATGGCAGCATGGCCATTGTGACAATTTCAATTTACTATGTCAATAAATTAAATTTACAAGATAGTGAAGTGGGGTTAGTTTAGGTTGCTGTCTTGCTGGAGGTGGTAGGCCTACTGGTGTGTGATTATAGCCTACAATACATAGATTTATTGACATTCAGATTGGTATACATCAATGACATGCATGCATACACAATACAGGTTTGCATGTTAACTTGTGGGTGTAGTGGTGTTTGTCTTTGACAAAACTTGCACTTTGCTTGGCACTGTGTCACTCATTCATCACGGCTCTTATTTACTCCGTTTACATTCTTTGATTCTTCTTACCTTAGGCTAGTCCATATATTTTTTTTTTTTAATTTAATGAGGCAGAGGAAACAAAATTAGCGGAATTATATGAAGA
>CM060343.1:4537169-4612169 GCA_030674155.1 Stramonita haemastoma
CGGTCTGAACTTGCGCCGGATCTCACACTAGGCGAGGAACCAGAGGAGGCTGCGGCTGAGGGGAGGGGGAGGGGAGGAGGTGGAGGAGATGATGCTGAAAGGGTTGGCTGAGCCACTGAGGTGGGGGAGGTGGGGGGTGGTGAGGGTGGGTGTGGGGGGGGGATGTGGGTGGGGGACGGGGACGGGGCGGTGTGTGGGTGGGAGGGGGTGTGGTGGCTGACGAGAGGGGGAGGGGGAGCGGCGGGGTGGGGGGAAAGTTGCAGTCCTTGCTGCTGGAGTTGCTTCCCTCACTGGTCGTCATGGGTGAGTGCAGGTTGCTGTGAAGAGAAGAAGAGGTCATGTTCAGGATTTATCGATATGGATACTTTTTTCTTCTTCTTCTTCTTTTTTTTGTTGATTTTTTTTTTGGGGGGGGGTTGTTTGTTTGTTTGTTTTTTAGGGGGTAGGGGTATTATTGCAAATATGTGACACTGCACGCGAAAACCATAGATAAAGTTGTCAGCTGTAGTTTTGTGCTGTGGGCCAGTAAAGCCACTAGGGCTAAAAATATCGGTTTTGAGTTTTAAACAGATTTCCATTCTATTTATAACATTATTTTTTTCTGCTTAATTTCCAAGTATTATTAACAAATATATACTTTAAAAAAAAATTTTAAACCAAATATGATGTGGAAGTATTTCATTTTAACATTTTCCTGTTGGAAAAAAAGTGAAAGCTATTTGAATGTTTTAATCTTTAATGAGCTTTTTCTCAAAATGGGGTCACCAATCACCTGGAGACTCAAACAGGTGTATCTAAGAAATTAATAAAGATAACTGAAATCTGGTTTTTGTGTCTTGTTCAGAATGATCTCCTCTTTCAGATTACTCTTCAATCTCCTTTTCTGAATTTGACCCATATCCATGTTTTTCGCATGCAGTCAGTGTCACATATTATTATGAAATATAATTTGTACAAATGGCAAGGGAATCAAATATTTAACATTAAACTTAAAAAAGAAAAAAAAAATGCTTAAGGTGAGACATGGGTCCAAAAGTAGCCCCAAACATGTTTTTTTTAAATTAAAAATTGCTGGATGCATTTATGGAGATTTCCCTGTGTCAAACTAAAGAATTCACACCGTAAAATATGTCTGTAGAAACAGGTTACTCATACTTGTTATAGATAAAAAGGCTTAGGATTTTGAAATATTGAGTTTTGGCAGCCATATTGGATTGCTTCCATGCAGAAAACTGAGTAAGTCTTTTATTTTTAGTGCTTTACAAGTGATGCCCTTTCAATATATGACATAACTTTTAACATGGGCTTGTAAACAAAATTTCATCAGTTTCGACCCCAGTGTCCCACCTTAAACTAGAGAAAAGAAAAACAAAAATTTCACACAACCACAAAGAAAAGTGATCCCTAGTTTTATGCTTATGACCCCCTACTTCATGTCCTTGTTTCTCAAGTCCTTCAAAATCAGACAACATCCCAGCTGAGGTCTCTGACGCCTCACTCCCCTACAACCAACAGCACAGGTTATGGGACACCTTTACCTTGGCTTTACCTTACCAACATGGGACACCTTTACCTTGGCTTTACCTTACCAACATCCCATCCATTCACACTGCGGCTGCTCTGTTTATTACTTGTTGAATGAGTTCTTTCAGTGATGTATTCAAGATCTCAACATTAAATCTGTACCTAGGCAAAAGGGGTCTGATAGTTTTAGTAGTAGTAGAACGCCATCAATACGGGATGACTGATAAAAAAAAGAAACCAATGAGCTACATAGTCATAGTGTTGCATGCACACATTCACATGCATGCCCCCCCCCCCCTCCTGCGCACACACACACATAGACACACACACACACACACACTGACAGACACAGACACAGATACACACATACACACACACACACACACACTGCATACACATGGGGACTGGATGTAAAAAAAAAAAATAAGCATATGAATGCTTATTCCATTATCCTTGATATAAAAGAATAAATAAATAAATTTAAAAACACACCCACATACACACCCATACACACGCGTGCGTGCACGCACACATGCCCGCACACACATACACACACACACACACATACACACAGACAATATCACAAAGTGTAGACAGACTTCAGACTGAACTACAACAACAACACTGACAATTAACACATAAACCAGCTGGCTGACAGACTGATACAGTGATAGTGTTACACTCCCATAATAAAATATAAAATCACAGCACCCACACACACACACACACACACACACACACACACAGTCACACACACACACACACACACACACACACACACACACACCACACACAACACACACACACACACACACACACACACCACACACACACACACACACGTGCCAGTGGAAACAGATGACAACATTTACAAAATCGCATACATACAGGGACTGGATGTAAAAAAGCACATGAGTGCTTATTCCATTACTCTCAATATAAAAGAACAGATAAAAGAAAAACAGACTTTACACACACACACACACACACACACACACACACACACACACACACACACACACACACACACACACACACACAAACAGAATGTACAGTTTACACACTGCATACAACACACTGACACACTGACATAAATGCTTCATTATGTCCTTTTAGTGTTCATCTGCACTGATGGTATGATAGTTAACTGTACATCTACATACTCCCCCCCCCCCCCCCCCCCCCTCTCTCTCTCTCTCTCTCTCTCTCTCTTCTCTCTAACACTGACAGAACATCTTGCGCACACGTTAAATCCTGTTCCGCTTTTCGTAAGAGTAGGCCATCGTGTGCCGGTGGGAACAGATGACATTTACAAAACTGCATACACACTGGGACTGGATGTAAAAAAGCACATGAGTGCTTATTCCATTATCCTTGATATAAAAGAATAAAAAAAAAAAGAATCAATCAATCAAAATCTCTCTCTCTCTCTCTCTCTCTCTCTCTCTCTCTCTCTCTCTCTCTCTCTCTCTCTCTCTCTCTCATCTCTCTCTCTCTCTCCTCTCTGAGTCTTAGTGAATGCTTTCTGTTATGGGTGAGAAAGTATTGGGATAAATGACAGTAAATGCAACGTGCACACACAACGTCACATACACACATCCACAGATCGACACACACAGGCAACACACAGACACATAAAGCACGCATGGATACATGACATAAAATACATTTCACACTTACATGCCCACCATGTGTTTACATGAATAAACTGGCTCACATTCTCTCTCTCTCTCTCTCTCTCTCTCTCTCTCTCTCTCTCCCCTCTCTCTCTCTCTCTCCTCTCTCTCTCTCTCTCAGTCTCTTCTCTCTAAATCAGTATATCAATTTTATATGCATTTCTTGTTCAAAGGGGCTCAGAGAGACAGAGAGAGAGAGAGAGAGAGAGAGAGAGAGAGAGAGAGAGAGAGAGAGAGAGAGAGAGAGAGAGAGAGAGAGAGAGAGAGAGGGAGGGGAGGGAGGGGCTTTATAACGCTTTAATGATTTATTGTCATTGCCAAACTTGGCCATTGACAAGGGAGGTAACACAAATTAAATCTGTTTTCAAAAACTGCGCATAACTAACGGTGAAATACACAATCATTTCAACCAATGGTTAAGAAAAAATAAGATACATCCATTGATGAAGAACTAATAATTATTGGCTTCAATCCATTTGCAAATCAATTACAAGTAGAAAAAGAAAGTACAAACTGGTTTGGAATCCGCCATCCTTTAAAATTGCATGTCACAAAAAATATTCAATGTCCTAAAACATCACTCAAAAATTACATTGGTCATGACAGTTATTAGTTTTGTCCAGGCATAAAATTTAATAGCACTGATACTGGTTTGATTTTGTCTTATTTTCTGTGCTTCTGCAAAATACTTTGCAACAGATTTGATAACATGTTCATTATCAGATGACAGGTAGAAATAATATCAGAACTTTCTGCTGGTTGTAAAGTTAAGAAATCATGTTTGTTATGTAAAATTTTGTATGCTTTACATTGAAATACAAAGTGGATTTCATTATCAACATTATGACCACATAGTGGACACGGTAATAGTGTGGATGTCTCAGGCTGGAACCATCTCTAGTTTGCATTAAAACCCAGTGTTCTTAGTCTGAATCAGACATACTTAAGTTTGAGTCATTTATTGGTAATTATTTTCAGATATTTTTCTGTCTGGAAAACACATTTAAACAAAAAGAACCAGCTATATTTACTTTTATTCTCCACGTCTGAGTCTTATAAACAAAAGAACAAATGAACCTGTCTTTGAATTCAGAAAAAAAAACAAAAAAGGCGCTCATTACCTACTTCCTGAGACAGCCACACAATCCCAAAACCATGTTCTGACAAAACGTTTTTGATTTGGTATACCCAGTTGTCTTTGCAAGCTAGTAAGTCCATCTGTACAATCATATTATATGCCTGTCTTCACAAATGAGTTTGAGGAAGTTTTTAACAGTTTTAACCAATAATTAATTACAAAAGTTCTTATGTTTAGAGGATATTTTCCTCAATCCTGTTTCCCCATATGATGATAATATCAATAGTACAATATTGCAGGAATAAATTGGTACATTAAAAAAAAATATCCCCAAAAATGTTTTCTGGCAAAGCCGCAAATGTATGGACTTTTTCTATTAGTGGATTTGCATATAATCTCCGTGTTTTTCAAGCATACGTTAACAGAGGTTCTATCTGAGCATCAAATAGTTTCCAGAATGGAGAACAGTCTTTCAAACTGAGCTTCTGTAATGTTTCAATTATTTCTAATTCTAGCACACCCTTTTTCCCCTTCCACAAGATTCCTGCCATGCAAAATTGAGACTTCAGCTTTGTTGAAGATACCATCCCTAAAATAATAATATTTTGACTTCATTGTTTCCATAGTAAAACCATTTTTCATGAACTGATAAATGCCCATCCATTCTGCACACAGAACATCTTGCGCACACATAAAATCCTGTTCCGCTTTTCGTAAGAGTAGGCCATTGTGTGCCAGTGGGAACAGATGAAAAGATTTACAAAACTGCATACACACAGGGACTGGGCGAAAAAAAGCACATGAGTGCTTATTCCATTTTCCTCGATATAAAAGAATCTTTTAAAAGACAAAAACGTACACAATTACGTTTGGTTTATCCATTTTTACTCTTAGATCAAAACAATCTGCTTCCTCCTTAAAGACGTTTAACTGATTTTGTAAATCTACAACGTTTCAGACTAAAGAATAATAAATCATCAGCAAAAAGTAATCAAAACACCTTGACTGCTCCAGGTATAAACTGAATACCATGCTTACCTTTTCTTGACAGTTGAACGGCTAGTTCAATTCTAAAAAAGGAGAACATTTGTGGGCTTAAAATACATCCCTGCTTCACCACTGAGTGAGATAGAGAGGGAGGGAGGGAGGGAGGGAGAGGGGGAGAGAGAGACAGAGACAGACACAGATACAGAGAGAGAGAGAGACAGAGACAGAGAGAGAGAATGGCTCAAAATTGTGAAATACACTACAGTCAGCTGAAATATTTCAAGCAACAACAAAAAAATGCAAAATTATGAATCGCATGAGTAAGCACGAGCCTTCTTTCTTTCCTCTGTGAATTAAATCATGTGGAAGATCGACTGGCTGATGAAAAATAACAACAACAACAAAATAAAAACTGCTTCACTGTGGCGATGACTCATAACCTACTGCGCCGACAACTGTGAAAAGCAGCAAAAGGAACACGCAGTTTGTCAATGTTTACTACCTTTGTACCAATCTCATTTGCATGACTTCCGATAACCTTAGATTGTGAGGTCACTGCCAATGCTTGAGGGAAAGAATGGCAGAATGGATGACGAAAATTCCAAAAACTATTCTTACAAGAAATTAAAGATCAATGTTTGGAAGGT
This sequence comes from Stramonita haemastoma, assembly GCA_030674155.1. Lineage (NCBI taxonomy): Eukaryota > Metazoa > Mollusca > Gastropoda > Neogastropoda > Muricidae > Stramonita > Stramonita haemastoma. The sequence continues at coordinate 4,543,082 of CM060343.1, forward strand.
TTTATGGAGAAAGGGGAGGTACTCAGAACTTCAGACACTCCAAGGAATAGGATGTAGGGCCTCACAGGGGTGTTATGGTAACACGATTTATTGTTTCATTTACACAACACCAAAAACCAACCTAACAACACACACCTGAAACAAAACAGATAATTCAGGTAACTACTCTATCCACATTTACGCCGCCACTGTAGTCTAGTGGTTAGGGCATTGGACTCGTAATCTAAAGGTTGCGGGTTCGATCCCAGCTTTCGGCTATGGTGTTGTGCCCTTGGAAAAGGCACTTTACAGCTATTTTCTCACCCCACCCAGGTGTAAAACTAAAAGGGGTACCAACCTTGTTGTTGGGGGTTAACCCTGCGATAGACTGGCGTCCTATCCAGGGGGGAGTCTATGACTCTCAGTCGCTTAACGCCACAGAAACCGGGATAAGCACCGGCCTGATGAGCTTAGGCTCGGGACAGACTTTAACTTAACTCTATCCACATTTAACAGGGATTAATCTAGTCTAATATCACATTTGTCAAGAGACGTAAAAATGAATCAACCACAAATTCTGCTGATTCACTAGAGAAAGGAGGGGGGGGGGGGGGGGTACAGTTCGAGGCACTAAAGTCCCCACATGCCTATTGAAATAAAGCCAGCTGTAACAAAAGCTCCTGAAGTGTCAATCACATTATTACTAAGTGGACAAGTATAACTCCAGTTCTGACTACCCTAGATCTCGAACAAATTTTTTTACAATGCTCCAAGGCACCACACACAAAAGAACCCCACTGTAGGCCTAGCTAAGGCACTGTAAGACAAAGGATCAGCCACAAGCTCTGGGGCCACGGGCCTAGTGCATTGCCTATCAGTCATCACACACACTGAGTTGTCAAGTCCTTGCCCCCATACCCATGGAGACATTTTGACACTAAAGGTGAGAAAAGAAAGAACTGCCAACACACCCCCCCCCACCCCCAAGTGGTTGCTTTAGAGTAAGCCTCAAATGGTTTTAAAAGAATTCCTAAACCACAACCACTGGTCATATATCATATGGGGGCTTCGGCCCGTGCGTGCGGCACTTTGTGCCTGCGCGGGAGTCTCGTTGCTTCCACAGAACTGTGACATTTTTTGGGGCGGCCCCAGGTGCTGAAGTGGGAGAACTCGCCAAATGTGGGACCTTCTGACTTTCTGGCTACGTTCTGTCCACAGTCCTGATAATTATCAGAAATTCTGGAAAGGACTATTATAAATCTACTTCAACAACAACAACAACAACCACTGGTACACACTCAGACAAGACCCTGTTTACACCTCCCATTTTATTAAGAACATTCTTTGAAGAGAAAGGGAAGGGGGGGAGAGAAGGGGGTTGTAGTTCAGATGTTATAGTGCATAGAGACATTCGCTTGGCTGGGGCACCTTCTGACCTTCTGGCTTTTGTCTACAACAGTCCCTAAACGGAGATCTTCTGCTGGGACTCTTATATAAATTCAACAACAAACAACTTGGAAATTCTGTGTTAGAAATTTCCCCCCCCCCTCTCTCTCTCCTCTCTCTCTCTCTCTCTCTCTCTCTCTCCTCTCTCTCTCTCTCTCTCTCTCTCTCTCTCTCTCTCTCTCTCTCCTCTCTCATCCTTCTGGATGAGACTTTAAACCGAGGCCCTGTGTGCAAACGCACGCAAAACATCTTGCGCACACGTTAAATCCTGTTCCGCTTTTCGTAAGAGTAGGCCATCGTGTGCCGGTGGGAACAGATGACATTTACAAAACTGCATACACACGGGGACTGGACGTAAAAAAGCACAAGAGTGCTTATTCCATTATCCTCGATATAAAGAAAATAAAGAATAAAATCTCTCTCTCTCTCTCTCTCTCTCTCTCTCTCTCTCTCTCTCTCTCTCTCTCTCTCCTTATGGTGATACGATGACATACATAACATTACAGGGCTGTACTAATTAGCCTATGTACTTCTTTATCCTATCATAATGATATCAATATATATATATATATATATATATATATAAATATATATATATATATATATATATATATATAAACCTAATGTCAGTCATGAGTCACTGAGTCAGGCCCAGACACCTGTAGCCTTGGTCAAGTTATCTGGGCAACGCTTTCATTCATTTCAAAATTGCATTCCTGCAGTGGATGATGCTTGGCTTGCGTGGTTCCAGTCATCCCACTGAGCCCATGGCAAACTTACTCTTGATATTTGGGACAAAGACTCTGCCAAAATAAAATTATTTTTTATTTTTTAAATCCCTACCTAAAAACAAAACAAAAAGTAAATTATAACATGATCTTCTAGCCATGAATCTGACAAGCCAAATCACTATGCCATGCCAGTTTTTACACTGTTATCATCCCTTCCTGAGAAGGAAGGTGGCAGGATGGTTAAGATGTTCGCTTGCCAATATGTAAACCATGAGTTTCTGGGTTCGTACCCAGCCTCGCCCTTTCTTCCCAGTTTGACGGAAAAAATCAAACTGAATATCAGAGTCATTCGGAAAAGACTTTAAGCCAAGGCCCCACGTGTGAACGCATGCAGAACATCTTGTGCACACATTAAAACCCTGTTCCGCCTTTCGGAAGAGCAGGCCATCGTGTGCCGGTAGGAGCGGATGACGAAATTATTTTTAAAAAACAGCATGCACACAGGTGTCGTGTTAAGACACCATCCCCAAGGAAAAATCAGGGAGTTGGATTCCCAGGGCGGCTCAGGACTGTATATATAATATATTATATATATGGCAACGTTCTGGTGGCTCCTGCGATGGTACTGGAACCATTCTTATCGGTCATTGCCTTTCCAATGGATCATTCCAGTGCCGTGGAGAGGGGGGGTGTCTGCTGCATGGGTAACAGCTTGCCCTCCATACTTACTTACCCAGGCTTTGTGCTCTAAAGACTAGAGCGCAACTCCATAGTCTTCCGAGACTGATGGGTGCCTACTACTACTATCCCTAAGGGTGCGGCCATAGTAAACCCGGCATTTTGACGCCGTCAATTTTGACAGGCCGGGTGAAAAATGCTACCCGGCTGAATTACACTGTGGCGTCACTGATAACTGCTGTGCGTGGCCATAGTAGAGCCGGCCCGGCCCGGTGTTTTTAACCCATCATTTTGACGTCCGAGCAACACGTCTGTTTGCCGGGTTGACGGAAAGGAAAATAATCAAGAAAAACTTATTTATGGTGCTTCAAAAATTCTGACTACACAAACTAGTAAATTGACCCTTCCCGATTACATTCCAGTGGTTCTGATAAAAGTTTTGTGGGGGGATTTTACGTAAAAACACTTGTAATGTCAAACTATTTTCTGTCGATTTCGCGTCACCGCGGCAGCCTCGTTTTCGCGTCACTCACAGTCTCGGGGTGACCACATTGTCAGAAAGAGACGGGCCTGGTTGACTATGGCCGCTTTGACGGATCCATTCTAACATTAAAGAGACAGCCGACAAAACAACGGGCCGGGCCGGGCCGGGTTTACTATGGCCGGGCCGGGTTTACTATGGCCGGTTACTGGCCTATAACAGCTGTTTTCTTTGGTTGTCATTAGTAGTAGTAATGTAGTTGTAGTAATGTAACCTACAGTGATAAGCCAGGTACCAAAACTTCTGAAAAACTATTAGAATCACAACAAGAATTTTTGTTATTTTCAGACTAGCATTTCTAAATTCTGTGATACATGTTATATATATATCATATTATAGACTATAACTGTAAATAAGTGACTATTTAAATGTATTTCTGCATTTTGACTTTTATTGTTAATAATGAACTCTTACCTTCTACTCTTACAAAAATAAATGGATGAAATACAGTCAGTGGGTAATGATTTAAACTGAAAGTTCAAGGTAACAATTGTGTGTTATGGAATGTTAACACTGGGAAGTGAGGTAATTTGTAAACAACCCAAACCAAACCCATGTCATTGTAACAAATAGAAGTAACTATTATATCTATTGAACAAATCAGATATGTTAATTAAAAACGAATAGAAGCCGAGGGGTGGGGGTGGGGAAGATGATGATAACGTCATTGTTTACAGCGCAGCTGTCGACACGTGCCTATTTTAGTCAAAACAACAGTCTGTGTACGAGTTAAGTCCCTTGAATTACAAGACTCATTGACTCAATCTAATGTCAGTACTCTTTAAAAGAATGTGACGCAAAAAGACCCATAAAAAATATGCCATGTTATCCATTATTTTCAGGAAAAACATCCCATGTGTGTATTGCCACCCAACAGAGTCAATAATGTATGTAAAACAGGAAACTCGGACGTATGCCGCTCACACGTGAACTGCAGATCGGCAAAAATTCCTCGCTCACAACAAAACATTCATGCGGTCATTGACTCTAGTTCACATCAAGTACAATCTACATAAACATACGGGACAACAGAAAAAGAAATCTTTTCTTTGGTTCCGAACCTCTCGATCCATTTCCATCGGTATTTTCTTCAATCTTCAGCCTCACTCTCTCTACAGGAATGTAAATAAAATCCACCATAACCAGCTTGTCAAATGGCGACTCTTCACAAACGACATAGGCAACCTTCGAATGCGATGGGACAACTTCTAATCAAACTCCAAATACCACAAAATCCACCTACTTTGCTTCCGGAGATCGCCAATTCGTCCCAAAATAGTCAATCTCTCCCGCAGCAGCCATGGTCATCTGTTTTCGGCGGTAGAAAAACTCATCAAATCTGCTTTGTTTGCAAGACTACCCTTGGTTTCTTCGCTAGGCTTGTAGAAGCACTGCTCGCGCAGACGTAGCGGCTTTGCAGAGTTGTCGTTCCTGAAAAAGGTTGACACACAATGATGTGCCCAGATGCAAACAGGAGAGGAGAGGGGGAGAGAGGGCATGAAGGCAGTTAGGGCCAAAGTTCACCGCAAACTGGGCCACGGCTCAAAATGATCAACAAACCTGCTATTTATTTTTTTGCCCCCCTCTCGTTAGAAGGATTTGAAGCAACTGTTGCACTTATTATCATTAGCAGCAGCAGCAGCAGCAGCAGCTCCTCTGTGTGTGTGTGTGTGTGTGTGTGTGTGTGCAGGGCAAGATTTTATTCCTCAGCATTTTCTTCAACTTATGTCCAGTTATAATTTTTGTAGGCTGATGAAATGTAAATCTGGATAAGTTCTCCTGTCTCTCTCAAAATTCTTAAGATCTGCAGGTTTTTCTTGAAATTTCATTTGTTGTCATTCACAAATTTAAATTGTGTATTAAAGAAATTGATATAGTTAAGAAATGTTTTGAGGTTTTCTTTGTTTCTGTCTTTCTCCCTATCTTCCTATCATTTCTTGTGCCTATTTCCTGCCTTCCCAGTCCACTCTCCTGCCTTTTTTTTTTCGAGCAACTCTTTCAAACAATTGTCTGTTTTCATTAGGTTGTAATATGACACACTGCCTGTGCTTTTTTGGTTTTGTTTCTGGCGACCAGGTGCGAAGACCTAGACACTGGAATGGGCATATGGTGTCCATTTTGCAGTGGTATTTGCCCATGTGGCACTTTGTATGCATAGTTTGGAACTTTAACATGTTTGTTATCCTTTTTACGTTTTTTTGTTGCTGTTGTTGTAATCTGGGGATGATGAATTAAACGCAATGGCTGGCGTCCTCAAGCACAGCCTGGTTTATTTGCTTTAAGAAATGAAATAATTTAGGTATTGTGTCATTTGATGTTGTTGGATTTTTTTTCTCTCTCAGAAGGATAGTGTTAAGTATTTGAAAGTATTAAGAAGTGTTGGTTTTTAACCTAAAGTTGAAAGTTACTGGAGCCACTGAAACTGAATGAGGTGACAGCCATGATGGCTTTTGTGGTCGGTAGGGCTATAAACATTATGATTATGATTATTATGTTTTGAGGATTTAATGCTGTTTGTCATTTTGCGGTGAACTTTCTGTTTTGATCAGTTCAGTTAGTACTGCTATCATTTTTTGTGTGTTTTGCTGTGAGCTTTTTCTCCTATTGAATTCATTAGTAATCCTCCATATCCCAAAAAGAGGTAAAAGGAATTGAATGTGTGTGTGTGGGGGGGGGGGGGGGTCATTTTTTATTCATGTATTTCAAGACATGACTTTTAAATGATATTTTTTCTTCTTCTTTTTATGACGGCAACAAATAAAAAACAATATTATATACAAATATAACTAACTATATCATATAACTATACAGATATAACTGCATATATATAACTGTTATGTGTGTATAGAGAGAGAGAGAGAGAGAGCAGGAGAGAGAGAGAGAGTGATGAGAGAGAGGAGAAGGAGAGAGAGGAGAGAGAGAGAGAGAGAGAGAGAAACAGAAGACAGAAGACAGAAAGACAGACAGACAGACAGACAGAAGACAGAGACAGAGAGACAGAGACAGAGAGACAAGAGACAGAGAGACAGAGACAGAGAGACAGAGAGAACACAAACCAAAAAAAAAACAAAAAACCTTTATCCAGCAGTGCACAAGACAAGCAAAAACCTTTGTCATAAGATTAAATCAGTATTAATTATATACTTGTTAAGAATCAGAAAGACCACTAAAGACTCGACTTACAAAGTCTTGATGTCTTTCATGTTTACAAACAACAACAACAACAACAAAAACCATACCACTGCACGGTCAGTCAGTCCAGTGTGACCTTATATGAACCCAGAAACGATTAGTGTTTCAGAACAAGAAGAAGAATTGCGAAGAAGAATTGCGAAGAAGAATTGCGAAGAAGAATTGCGAAGAAGAAGAACAACAAGAACAAGAACAAGAACAAGAACAAGAAGAATTGCGATGAAGAATTGCGATGAAGAATTGCGAAGAAGAAGACGAATTGCGAAGAAGAAGAAGAATTGCGAAGAAGAAGAATTGCGAAGAATTGCGAAGAAGAAGAAGAATTGCAAAGAAGAAGAAGAAGAATTGCGAAGAAGAATTGCGAAGAAGAATTGCGAAGAAGAATGCGAAGAAGAAGAAGAAGAAGAAGAAGAAGAAGAAGAAGAAGAAGAAGAAGAAGAAGAAGAAGAAGAAGAAGAAGAAACATGGAAATGAGGACTTCTTGTGATCATTCGTCATCATCTGCATCATTACTATATATAGGAACAGCATGCCTGGTGCCAGGTGTGTGTGCGCTGGTGCGTGTGGTGTGTGTGTGTGTGTGTGTGTGTGTGTGTGGTGTGTGTGGTTCGTGTGTGTGGTGTGTTGTGTGTGTGTGTGTCGTGTGTGTGTGTAGGTGTGTGTCTGTCTGTGTCGTGTCGATGTCGTCTGTCTGTCTGTGTTGTGTCTGTTTTTGTCTGTCTGCTGTCTGTCTGTCTGTTGTTATCTGTCTGTCTGTCTGTCCTCCTGTCTGTCTTCTCTTCTGTCTGTCTGTCTGTCTGTCTCTCTTCTCTCTCTTCTTCTTCTGTCTGTCTGTCTGTCTCTGCTCTCTCTCTTCTCTCTATCTCTCTCTCACTTCATCTCTCCCTCTCTCTCATTCTGCCACTCTCTTCTCTCTCTCTCTCGATTACTCTTTTCTTGTTGTTGTGTTGGCTTGCATAAAGCTTTATTGTTTAGTATCTTTTCAACTTGATGTATCCCTGAAAAGGCGGACTGGATGTAAAAAAGCACACAAGTGCTTATCTATTATCCTCGAATAAAATATTTGCCTTCCTCTGCCTCCTTGCTCCTTGCCTCTGCTTGCCTTTGCCTTCCTTCGTCTCTCTCTCTCTCTCTCTCTCTTCTCTCTCTCTCTCTCTCTCTCCCTCTCACTCTCTCTCTCTCTCTCCTCTCTCTCTCTTCTCTCTCTCTCTCTCTCTCTCTCTAGCGTTGTTATTGAGTATTGTTTTGTTTTTTCCCATACGTCCCCAACCCCCCCTCCACCCCACCCCCTCCTCCACGTTTACTGAGTGTTTTGATGCATGCTTGTTCATAAAGACAGATCGATAAAACTAGGCTTGGCTTAATCTCCGATCAATTGTATTGAAGATCATTTACTCATTGTGTGTGTGTGCGTGCGTGCGTGCGCACATGTGTGTGTGTGTGGTGCGCGCGCGCGCGGTGGGTGTGTGTGTGTGTGTGTGTGTGTGTGTGTGTGTGGGGGGGTGGGTGGTGTGTGGGGGGTGGGGGTGGTGGGTGTGTGTGGTGTGGTGTGTGTGTGGTGGGGGGTGGTGTGTGTGTGTGTGCGTGTGTGTGGTGGGTGGGTGGGGGGTGTGTGTGTGTGTGTGTGTGTTTTGTGTGTGTTGTTGTGTTGTGTGATGGTTGTGTGATTGTGTGTTGTGTGTGTGTGAAATCAAATCAAATCAAATTTTATTTACCAGATGGTACAATTGAATAAGCATGATTTGCCTTTTTTCAATCAAGCCATCTATCTAAAAAAAAAAATTAAAAAAATAAAAAATCCAAACAAAAAAAAAAACAGAAAACCCTAACAAACAAACAAGCAAAAAAAAAAGAAAAAAACCAAAACAAACAAACAAAATTTCACCAACAATAATTAACAAACGTGATTTCAACAGCCTTAAAAATAAAAATATGCCTATAGATAATGCAAGCAACAACAATAACAACAAAAACAACTAAAAAAAAAAAAAAAAAACACTCACAGTCACACACACAACACACACACACACACACACACACACACACACACACACACACACACACACACACACACACACACACACACACATAATATATATATATATATATATATATATATATATATATATATATATATATATATATATATATATATATATATATATATATATATATATATATATATATATATATACAACACACAATACACTGTTCGCGCACTCGTCCACACAGCACGTATGCACGTACATGGATGCACACATTTAAAGTTTTAAAAATCATATAGTGTCAAACAAACAGCTTATATCAGTTACAATGTCACCAATACCATTATTTAAGACTTAAAAAAAAGAATCCGTGGAATGTCAATAAGCAATTTATGTCAGATTACAATATCACCATACTTCAGTTCATACTGCATATATTAGAAGGAAGAAAAACAAACAAACAAACGCAACAATGCCATATGATAATACCCATCACCACTGGTAGGAAATAACATAAACACTAGCAAACATACAAACAAACAAACAAAAAACAAAAAAAACCAACCAAAACAAAATAAACCAAAACAAAAACGGGGAAGGGAGGGGGGTGGGAACGGATGGGGAGGGGGTATCAAGGAGGAAGGGGAAAACACAAACAGCACACTGAGGAATTATAGTAATGATTTATAATTATATGCATATTGCTGTTATTGTCATTATTTTTGTGCTCACTGCTTGGTTTTTGTTGCCTACACTGTACCAGCTTTCCTTCCGACAAACTAGCTTTCTTAGCCTTTGGGGGCTGTGGTGTCGCCACAAGTCCAGCGCCACACATATGACAGATGGTAGCACAGGGTGTATGCATGTAGTACGGCATTACCTCGGTGCCGTGGGGTCTGTTACCGTGCAAAAGTAGGGGTAGGACGGGGCTGAAAACGGCTGTTTCGGTCGCATCTTTACCAGAAATGGCGCCTTTTTCTTGAGGGGGTTGCGTACGCGTGAGCGCGCGCGCGCGCTGGTGTTTGTCAGTGCGTTTGTGTGCACGCATGTAGAGGGGACCCTACTCTTTGATGTGGTGCATCATATTGCTGTATATTTTCTTTATTTTTGTGCTCACTGCTTGGTTTTTGTTGCCTACACTGTACCAGCTTTCCTTCCGACAAATTAGCTTTCTTAGCCTTTGGGGGCTGTGGTGTCGCCACAAGTCCGGCGCCACACATATGACAGATGGTAGCACAGGGTGTAATGCATGCAGTGCGGCATTGTCTTGGTGCCGTGGGGTCTGTTACCGTGCAAAAGTAGGGTAGTACGGGGCTGGAAACGGACTGTTTCGGTCGCATCTTTGCCAGAAAGCCGCCTTTTTCTTGAGGGGGTTGTGTATGCGCGCGCGCGCGCGCGCTGGTGTTTATCAGTGCGTTTGTTTGTGTGTGGCATGTAGTTTAGTAGGTAAGTAACGTTAAGGTTTTTCATCAATCCACATGTAGGCCCTAAAATCACCTGAAATTCCATCTTCCATACATTATCAACTACACCCTCCTACCCTGACATTCACACACCCTTCCTCCTCTGTCTTTCTCTGTCTATGTCTCTGTCTCTCTCTCACCCTCCCCAAGAAAGGAAATCTTCAGCAGTGCCAGAATTACCGCACAATCAGCCTCATATGCCACCCAGGCAAGGTCATGTTGAAGATTATATTGCACAGACTGAAGCCACAAGCAGAGACTATCATTGTTGAGGAACAAGCAGGTTTCAGAGCAGGGCGTAGCACAACTGAACAGATATTCAACCTCAGAATACTCTGTGAGTGGTACCTCCAACACCAACAAGACCTCTACCACGTTTTTTAAAAATTGATTTTAAGAAGGCATTCGACAGGATGTGCATGCAGCTTTGTGGGCAAACATGAATTTGTACAGCATCAACGTAAACCTGATCAGAGTCATCAAAGAGCTGTACAATAAGGCCACCAGTGCGGTGTACTACAACAGCAACATTGGAGAGTGGTTTCAAACAACAGTTGGAGTAAGGCAGGGCTGTCTACTCTCACCCACTCTTTTCAACATCTTCCTTGAGAGAATCATGGCTGATGCACTGGAACACCATAAAGAATCAGTCAGCATTGGTGGCAGAACATCACAAACCTCCACTTCGCAGATGACACTGACGGACTAGTAGGATCAGAACAGGATCTTGCCAACTTAACAGAACACCTGAACAAGGCATCTAAAACATACGGCATGGAAATCAGTGCAGAGAAGACCAAACTGATGACCAATAACGCCAAGGGCATCAGCACTGATATCAGGGTCAATGACCAGAAGCTGGAAACAGTTCAAAGCTTCAAGTTCTTGGGAGCCGTCTTATCAGACAAGGGATCCAAGCCAGAAGTAGTATACAGGATTGCACAGACAATAACAGCCTGTCAAAACGAACACCATCTGGAAAGATAAAAATATATCTCACTAAAGTCCAAGATCAGATTAATGCGCTCCCTTGTCATATCAACATTCTGGTATGCCTGTGAATCATGGACCCTGCTGCAGATTTGGTGAGAAGAGTACAGGCAGTAGAGATGATATGCTTCCGGAGACTCTTTGGCATCTCCTACAGAGACCACATAAGCAACGAAGACGTGCATAACAGAATCCAGCAAACCATTGGTTCCTACGAAAATCTTCTATCAATCATAAAGAAGCGTAGGCCTAAACTGAAATGGTACCAAATGTCAGAAGATCAAAAGGACTTGCAAAAGACAACACTGCAAGGCACTGTCCAAGGAGGAAGAAAAAGAGGCAGACCAAAGAGGAGATGGGAGGACAACATCAGCGAATGGACAGGCCTAGAACCTCAACAAACCCTGAGAAAGGCATAACAGAGAGAGAGAAATGGAGGGAACTGGTTGTCAAGTCTTCATGGGTGCCCCCAGACTAAGGGATAGATAGAGAGATAGATTATTTCGTGGATAATGGAATAATCGCCCATGTGCTTTTTTGCATCCAGTCACCGTGTATGTGCAGTTTTGTCAATTTTGTCATCCGTTCCCACCGGCACACAATGGCCTACTCTTCCAAATAGGGGAAAGAATTTTACGTGTGCGCAAGATGTTCCTCATGCGTTCATTTGTTGTGATTGATTAAACATCCAAGCTATTCCACTCTTTTCTCCTTGCCTCCCCCCCCCCCCCCCCCCCCCCACACACACACACTTCCCATCTTGCTATTGTGTCCATACTCCACTCTCCCAAAAGTCTTTGGATGAGACTGTAAACCGAGGCCGTGTGCGAACGCACGCAGAACATCTTGCGCACATGTTAAATCCTGTTCCGCTTTTCGTAAGAGTAGGCCACCGTGTGCCGGTGGGAACATGACGATTTACAAAACTGCATACACACGGGGACTGGATGTAAAAAAAGCACTTGAGTGTTTATTCCATTATCCTGGATATAAAAGAATAAATAAATAAAATAAAAATAAATAAATTAAAATCCTGTAGCAACATCAAGGTACAACACAGGTCACTTTAGAGAAACAAAACAAGCAAGCAAACAAAAAAACTGGATTAGAACTTGGCGCATTGTTGATCAATCTGAATGAGAAGACACATAGAGTTATTCCTCTTGGTCGCTTAACATGGCGCGCTCTTAGCAGGTGAGCATGAGTTCGATGTTGGGGTTGACTGAAGTAGTAATTAATTTTGTGAATTTTAAGTTGTTAGGCTATAATCTACAGGGTTTTTTTTAAGTTCTCAGATGGCTGCACACATACTATCAGAAGGTAATTATTTTCACTCGCCTTTTTTCATGGTATTGAATTTGAAAATTCCACAGGGCTACAATGACAATGGAAGACGCCGACACTACGCATTTACAAGCTTCCGGTTTCAAATTGAAGGCCTTTTTTTCATTATTATTTTTTTTAACGTGTCCTTTAACTTTTGTCAGTTACATTTCCTTACTTTGTATCAGCAAAAGGTTTCTTCGCGAGATATTCGAGTCCCAGGTTCATCAATGACATGGTGAGATTTTGGGTATAGGAGTGTTTGCCAGCCAAATTCAAAGTGATATTTTTTCAAATAAGCTATTAAATTAGCCCCATTCTGATTGTGAAGGTGTGATGCATTGTATAAATTTTGTCATGTTCTGAATTGAGAGCATTTGGGACCAAATTTATAACATCTCTCTCTCCCCTCTCTCTCTCTCTCTCTCTCTCTCTCTCTCTCTCTCTCTCTCTCTCTCTAGGCTATGGGGGGCGGATAGCCTAGTGGTCAGAACATTGCGCTGGCAATTTGAAGACCCGGGTTCGAGTCCGGTCGAGGAAATTTTCTTCCTGGAGTTAACATCAGTGCTGACTCCACTCTCCCCAAAAGTCCTTCGGATGAGACTTTAAACCGAGGCCCCGTGTGCGAACGCACGCAGAACATCTTGCGCACACGTTAAATCCTGTTCCGCTTTTCGTAAGAGTAGGCCATCGTGTGCCGGTGGGAACAGATGACAATATTTACAAAACTGCATACACACGGGGACCGGATGAAAAAAAGCACATGATTGCTTATTCTGTTATCCTCGATATAAAAGAAGAAATAAATAAATAAATAATAAATAAATCAAATAAATCTCTCTCTCTCTCTCTACCAGCTGGGGAGGGGTGGGTTTTTTGTTTGTTTTTTGTTGTGTTTTTTTTTGGGGGGGGCTGGTTTTTTTTGTTGTTCTCTTATTTTCTTCATAATATTGTTTTAAAGTAAGAAAGATTCACCATATTTTAATATGTATCTTTTTTGTTCGGGCTGCTCTCTCTCTACTGTCACATCTCGATCTTGATCTATTTGATTTATTTATACCCAGTGTATCTCTTGACATGGATGTTCTGGTGGTTAGGGATTGTATGTTTGTTGAATACACATTATCTCTTTTGTCTTAAACAAGTATTAATGTACCTTATGAGAATTATGTATTTGTTGAATGTATACTTATCTCCTTTTTACAATCTTGGTGATGGTGATGTTTTTCCTTCTTGTTTTTTGCTTTCTGCTTTATCTTTGCTTATTTTTTCTAATGCTTACTCTGTTACCCTTGAAAAATAAAGGTTATTCATTCATTCATTCATTCATTCATTCATTCATTCATGCTCTCTCTGTCTCTGCTTTTACAATTACAGTGCCATGTTAGTGACACACATGTTTATGTCTGTTAACAGACGCTGGCTGGCTGTGATGGACCTTGTCACCAAAGGACACTAGGATGAAGGTGTCAGCACTACAGTCCTGCAGAGTTCAGGACATCTTTACTGCATGTATTTCTTTCTTAGGATCTCTGTTGAGGTATGGAGAAGGGATGATAAATAAAAATACTTAAGCAGTGCTAAAGACTTGAAGGGCTTCTTGACTTGGTGTCTGGGACCAGAAGGCATGCTGGTCTTGGACTGTTGAATCGTGATACTTTTAATCCAATGCTTGTACAGTTGGTGCATGAGATTGTAAATTTTCAGGTTTTTCAAGGCTGAGCTACCGCAGAGACGACATTTTTTTTTATATTAGTGAGTCGAGTCTACACAAAGTTAAGTAATTTAGACCAAAATAAATGGAGTGCAATGCAAGGCAGTGCATTGCAAAAGACAGACAAAATAAAAATAAAAACAAAAATGGTATAAATCAAAAAGGGAAATAAACCAAACAATGGATTAAAAAGGGGAAACAGAACTGAAAATTGAAAAAAAACAAAACCCCAACTAGAGCACTTGTGCAAAACTCGAAAGCCACTTCAAAACAGGAACAAGCAAAACAAAGCAAACAAACAAACAAAAACAAAAGGGAAAACTGAAAAAGGGGGAGGGGGAAAAGAGACAAACACTGCAAGGACCCCCCAGGTTCATGGCTGTGTTCTGGTCCTGCATGTAAACAAAGCTCCAGGTCACCTTCAGGCTTTGAGTACATTGGAATTTGCCTGGATACAGTTGTTGTGGGGTAAGTTTGGAATGAGTGATGTGAGAACAACTGGACTGGTGCTTGGCAGATGATGAAATAATAAACCTGTGAGATAAACTAAAAGAATCAATTAAAAATGAATAACCTATTAAAATGAACTGGAAAAAAAAAGAAAACCGAACATTACATATACTGAACTAAACATAATTAACTGAAATAAAATGAGACAACCCTAAAAACAAAAAATAAAACCAAACAAAAAATCCCAAACCAGTAACGGAAAAATCCCCTTCATGAAATGCTCAATAATAAAAAAGAAAACTTAATCTAAAAGAACTACCCTCCACACCCCACCCAAAATCTAAATCAGGTAAACCAAGTGCAAAACTCCCCATCTAAAGAATAAATAAACAAAACCAAACAGGGAAAAGGTCTTGCAGGAGGTTGAAGGACATTATCATCATCGTCGTCATAATCATCATCAACATCATCATCAGTTTGTTGACCAAGATGGTCATCGTCATCGTCATCATCATCATCATCAGTCTCGTGACCAAGATGGTTATCCAGAGGGATAGAAGCATTACAGCAGGCAACAGTTTGTTTTCCAGGCTGGTCTGTATTCAGCCTTTCACAGCAGTACTGACATTTCTGGTTTGAAAGTTGGACCAGCAGCTTATTATGTATGTATATGTTTTTTTCTGTATAATGATCTCTTTTACCAGGAACTAGATGAGGTTCGGACAGTTTCAGAAAGGCCTAGCACCATCAGAAGCCTTCTTCATCACTTCAGCCATAAGGTACAGATTAATCCTCTTTTTAATCTCTTTCTGTCTTGTCTGATCTTTGTGCATAGCTGTAAGTTATCTAAATACTTTAGTTTCCATAAGGTACAGATTAATCCTTTTTTTATATATATCTTTCTGTCTTATCTGATCTTTGCGCATATGTGTAAGTTATTTAAATACTGTAGTTTTCAGGTTGTTTTTATTCTGCCCCCTTTTCTCTGTGCCATTTCTGTTATTGCAGGATGGCTTGCATTCTTGTCTGTTTTTTATCTGCCATTTCTGTCTGTCTTTATCTGCCATTTCTGTCTGTTATCTGCCATTTCTGTCTGTCTGTATCTGCCATTTCTGTCTGTCTTTTGCCATTTTTCTGGAAAGGGGGCAATGCATTTCATTTTGAAAATGTTTAATGCCATGCGGAAAATTAGTTTGTTCACAGAGAAACTGCTACCAAGGAGTACGCGTAGGAGTAGGAGTACTGACAGCGTGCCTACCAGCATGAAGGAGAACCAAGGACAGGTAAGAAAAGGAGTCCTCTGTCTCTCAAATGGTTTATGAATAAAATTACTATGCAGTCTGAAAAGTGGGATATTCTTTCCTCAGGTTCATTGGTGATTTTGAGATCTTGGGCATATGATCTACAGCTGTGTTCAGCAGTGTTTGTTGAATAATTAATATTTATAAGGTAAGGTTGTATATTAGAGATTACTTTTGTATGTTTTGTCTTTTTATGATTTATCAGATGAATTCATTACGCTATCTTTTTTTGGGGGGAGGGATGTTGGTCAAGTATAAACATCATCAGTTTTAAAGTATTGTGGCCATGCAATTGTACAGTTTGTGCTTATGAAACTTTTGCCATGTTCAGTGTGACTGATGACGATTTACTGCTTTCAGGATCTTTAGTGCTGGAAACAAGTGCCAAGGAACGGTCATCTCAAGCTGCATCCTGTCTTCACAGAGGTATTCTTCTGCATACTTAGCGTGTGAGCTTTTTTCCATGTTTGGGTTATTTTTCATTTCTGTTTCATAATGACTGATTTTTTTCTGATTGTTTTCTGTGTTATTTTTTTTTTGCCTTTGTTAGACATTTGTATATGTGTCATTTATCTTGATTATAAGTTACAATACATTTTGTTATATGCTATATTTTTGACTTGTGATAACAGGTGTTTCACTATTTTATGAATAATTTTGGTTCATTTTAGTTTTAACTGTGAGTACAGTAATTGTACTACTTCACTTGCAAGTTGAGTCATACTTTTTGATGCTGTCTTTAACTTTGAGTACATCTGTTTTGCCAGGTACTATGCAAGGTCTACCTGCTAGCCAGCTGTGGTCATGCCAACACCATCAGATAAGTTACACGGTAATAGTTATGTCTTTGTGACCTGGTGTATATATGTAAGCCAGTGTGTGCATTATCATTAATTTGTGTATTTGTCTACACGTCTGTCGTGT
This sequence comes from Stramonita haemastoma, assembly GCA_030674155.1. NCBI lineage: Eukaryota > Metazoa > Mollusca > Gastropoda > Neogastropoda > Muricidae > Stramonita > Stramonita haemastoma. Next base: position 4,559,799 of record CM060343.1, read on the forward strand.
GCATGACCGGCCATTCCGTATGTTTTGTCTGTGAATGTCTTGCTTGTCTGTGTTCTTATTTCTGTCTGTCTGTGGCTTTCTGAGGTCCTGCATTTCATGTTGAAAATGTTTCACTGCCAGGTGATAGAATCAGACTGTTGACAGAGCTGCTGTCAAAGTGCATGGACCTGATGGCACACCTGCCTGCATGGGGTAAACCAGGTCTGGGGAATGGACGACTGAGTCCAGGTGAGAAAATGATAGATTTCATTTGTAACTTTGCCACTTTGAATATGATGTGGATGCTAGTTAAACTTTGCCGTTTTAGGTGATGTATGTTCTTGAAAGTGTGTTATTTAATGTGTATACTAGTTAAACTTTGACTTTGCCGTTTTAAGTGATGTATGTTCTTGAATGTGTTTTATTTAAAACTTTGACTTTGCCACTTTAAGTGATGTATGTTCTTGAATGTGTGTTATTTAATGTAATCTGTATACTAGTTTAACTTTGACTTTGCTATTTTAAGTGAAGTATGTTCTTGAATGTGTCTTATTTAAAACTTTGACTTTGCCACTTTCAGTGATGTGTGTTCTTGAATGTGTATTATTTAATGTAATGTGTATACTAGTTTAACTTTAACTTTGCCACTTTAAGTGATGTATGTTCTTGAATGTGTGTTATTTAATGTAATGTGTATGCTATTTAAACTTTGACTTTGCCACGTTAAGTGATTTGTGTTATTGGATGTAATGTGGATGTGAATAAAACTTTTAGGATTGACAGTATGCCTCATGACGATTGATTATTTTCAGAGCTGGAGTCCAGTGCTGAGGACAGTGTGTTTCAGTAGTGTCGTCACAACTTGCAGTGCCTCAACATAGGTATGTTTCTGAAGAAGTAAGCTTTTTTGTTCACATTTTTGTCTTTTTTGTTTGACTTGTTGTTCAGTCTTAGTGGGTTTTCTTATTCAATTATTTTTTGCCTTTTTTTTTCATTATTGCTGACTTGTATTGCTGATAATTGTGTTGGGCTTTTGCTATAGTTGTGAACGACATCTGTTTCACCAGGTAAAACTGGCCAGAAGTTGTCAAGTCCATTGTCATCAGGCCTGCCTCAAGCTTTGGTCACCAAAATGAGTGAAGGATAATTGGTAATACTTCTCTCTGTGTGACTGTGAGTGTTTGCCTTTGATTTTATCCTGTCACTGTTTCTATGTCTGTCATCCACTCTGTCTGTCTGTCTGTCTGTCTTTCTCTGTCTGCCTCTGTCTGTCTGTCTGTCTATCTGTCTGTCTGTCTCTGTCTGCCTCTGTCTGTCTGTCTGTCTGTCTGTCTGTCCTGGTTGTCTTGATGTGGCACCGAGTCTGTCTGGTTTCTTTTTGCCCTTTTCTGTCTGTCTTGAGTCTTTCTGCAGGCCTGCATTTCATGTTGAAAATGTTTCGCTGCCATGTGATAGAATCAGTCTGTCGACAGAGCTCCTGTCCAGGTGTATGGCCCGACAACGTCACAGCTGCCTGCATGGAGGGAGCCGAAAGATCCTGTGATAGTACAACAGTGTGATAGTACAACAGTTCAGGTGAGAAAATGACAGATTTTATTTCTATTTGACTACTTAAGAAAATTACAGATTTTATTTCTATTTGACTGCTTAAGAAAATTACAGATTTTATTTCTATTTGACTACTTAAGAAAATTACAGATTTTATTTCTATTTGACTGCTTAAGAAAATTACAGATTTTATTTCTATTTGACTGCTTAAGAAAATGACAGATTTTATTTCTATTTGACTACTTAAGAAAATGACAGGTTTTATTTCTATTTGACTACTTAAGAAAATGACAGATTTTATTTCTATTTGACTAGTTAATGTGGAGTAATAAACTGAGTGCACTGTATGTTAATGAAACTTTTAGGATTGTCAGTATGACTGATGATAACTGTTTTCAGAGTCTCTGGGGCTGGAGTGGAGTGGCAAGGACGGTGCATGTAACAGACAGTGACCAAGATCTGAAGTCTGTCAACAAGGTACAGTTCTACATACTTCTGTATTTTTATTTTTGTCTCTTTTTTCTGTGTTGATTTAAATATATATATATATATATTAGTCACTGTTACATACATCATTTGCTTCTGCATTTTCGTTGTCATTTTGGGTTGTGGTTACTTTGTTTTGTGCTAGCTGTCTCTTTTGTGAGGGACACCTGTTTGACCAAGTACGATGTAAGTGCAATCAGCTGTGGTCATGTTAGTGTTATGAGATGAGGTGAGTGACCTGTCTGTGTTAGTTATTTACACATTTACCTCTTGTGTCTTTTGTCGCTTACTGTTCCTGCTTTTTTTTTATAAAAAAAGAAGCTATTTCTACTTAAATGATGTCCATGTGTGTTACCAGGTATCATGGAAGCCTGACCAGCAGTGGTCAAGTTCAGCACCTGCCTCATCATTTAATCATTTAATTGTTCTCGTGTACATTGGTCAGCTGGTTCTGGGGGAAAAGCTTGCAATGGAGGGGTTGAAGATAGATTGTGACAATGTTTTGAGGTAATCCTTGTGGATTTCATCTGTGAAAATGTTAAGTCGTTTAAATATCAAAGCAAATAATGCTTAGGTGAATTTTTTTACAAGGGCTGTAAAGAAAAAAGATCTGTAAGGAACATTAATTCATTGTGTTTCAAAACGAAATGATCAGATGACTGTAATGTGTAAGCCAAGGAAGCGAAGAAATGTTCAGTGTAGCTCATCATTTGTTGTTACTTTCAGGAACTGTGGGGGTGAGAACTGAATCAAGTGACCAGGAATGGGCGTCCACACCACGCAACTCCTGCATAACTCGGTCCAGGGCCCAGTGCTGAAATTAGCACGCCCCTTCTTCCTTTTACCAAGTCCAAGTGTGGTCAGTTCCTGCTGTGATCAGCACCAGCTGGGATGGGATGGATGGATGGACAGCAGCTGAGAGGAGGTGAAAGTGGGGGACACTGACTGACAGCTGCGCATCATGGTGGAACGACAGCCGTCACGAACATCTTGGTGGAGGAGTGGAATGATCACACTGTGTAGAGGTAATGTGTGAGATTAAAAAGAAAGCGGGGTTATGTAAATGTGAAAGCATCTTTAAAGGATAACAGTAAATTTGTCAAGTTTCTAAGAACTGAAAGTGTCTCGTTCAGGTATTTGACTTAATGAATCAAAACATGAAACTGTGATGGTTTTGAAGTGTCATTAATGCATTTTATAAAATCGTAACATGGAGTCATTTTGATATTTTAATCCATGAAATTAAAAATAAAGCGAAATTGACCCATTTAGGTATTTGACCTCATGAAACAAATTATGAAACAGTGATGATGTTTTTGAGGAAAAATTTATTTTGTGATGAAATCATAACATTGAATTATTTTATATTTGAATCAACAAATTTAATGATGATTTGCAGCAATATTTAAAAAATATTATTTTGAATTTATTCTGCTTCAAAGGGAATGAGAAAAAGTAATCTTTGTATTTTAGCAAGTAAAACAAATGACAAATCATATAACCATGTCTTTTCATTTCAATATTTAATATCCCTAGGCTGGGGGGGCATAAGCTGACATGTTCAGAAAACGATTCATTGGTGATGTGAATTTGCTTGCAGGAAGCAGGATCACGGTAACATCTGGACAAACCCAGGTTGAAAAGAAAGCTTTGTGTTTTGTACATGGTAGATTTCTTTATGTACAGAGCTGTATAGTCTCTACGTGAAATAATATCTTCTGGAATACACTGCAAGTACAGCAAAAAATTTTGTGATGAAATATTTTGCAAAAGAAAATGGAAATTGCTTTTTTGTCGGTGGAGATGTCAAGTGTACACTGTCAGCTTAATCAATCAGCAGAAAAATCAAAATAACAATTGCCTCAGGTGAGGATTTTTGTCTCCATTTTCAGAGTGATAAAGCAACAAAAAATAAAGCAATTCACTGCATTCAAATCAGATGGTAAAACTGAGAATATTTATTTTATGAAGAAAAAAGGATATCATAATTATATATATATCTATAGTTTGTAATTTTGAATGTTGGAAGACAGTGCCTTAAGAGTAATGTTAATTCTCTGATGTACATATACATCTAAGTGTTTGAATCAAACTGTTGTAGTCTCTGAGCTTACTGAAGCTACTGACTGCTTTCGGGGCTGTGGAGCCAGAATCCAGTGCCGAAGAATCTGCTGTGGACACGTCACTGGGGACTGAACAGGTATGGTTTTATTTCCTCTTCTCTGTCTGTACTGTACTTATTTCACTGGCCAGCTCTTCAATCTTGCTTTCATGAAGAATGCCTTTGAAAATGAAATCTGGGGAAAATTCGTGAAATTTTGATCAGCACCACAGTGTAGCAAAAGTGATTGCATTCTTAAAAACCAACAAAAACTGTTAGAGCAGAAGTGTTACAACACCATGGTCTGTACTGCAGTCGGAATGTACATGATACCCCACCTCTGAAAACAGGAACACCTGATACAGGAATGTAGTGGATTCCAAGATATATCATATTCGGTACTCGCGCACAGTGAATTAACATAGTCGTTAGTATATACAGGGTTTGTACATGAGCCTGGGAGTCTGAAACAATGGTGGGAAAAGTCTAGGAAATATCAGGAGTCTGTTTGCCTCTAGGAGACCTGCCTATCTGACTTTTTGAAAAATAGATATTTTGACCCCAGATTTGAAAATATATATTTACTGACAAAAATTGATTTTGACAACCACAAGAAAAGGAGAAAAAAGTGAAACCGTGACAAACAGTATAAGGGATGTAACTCTTCTATGCCGATTCTTCCTTTCTGCGTTACATCGCAAGTCATTACTAGATAGCAATGAACTCTCTACTCTCTCTCTCTCTCTCTCTCTCTCTCTCTCCCTCTCTCTCTCTCTCTCTCTCTCTCTCTCTCTCTCTCTCTCTCTCTCTCTCGTGGTCAGAACATTGCGCTGGCAATCTGACGACCCGGGTTCGAGTCCGGTCGAGGAGATTTTTCTCCTGGAGTTAACATCAGTGCTGACTCCACTCTCCCCAAAAGTCCTTTGGATGAGACTTTAAACCGAGGCCCCGTGTGTGAACGCACGCAGAACATCTTGCGCACACGTTAAATCCTGTTCCGCTTTTCGTAAGAGGAGGCCATCGTGTGCCGGTGGGAACAGATGACATTTACAAAAGTGCATACACACGGGGACCGGATGAAAAAAAGCACATGATTGCTATATTCTGTTATCCTCAATATAAAGAATAAATAAATAAATAAATAACACACACACACACACACACACACACACACACACACACACAACAGCCTTCAGAAAAACACTTTTCCTTCTGTTTTTCTGTATAACTCTTAATATCACACTGCATGTACTAAGGCATTTACAGAAGTAAAAACTACTTTTGTGAAAAACTAGCCTTTGACTCAAAACTCGTGTGATTTTTTACAAATTTGGTGAGTTTGAAATTTATTTAATATTTCAGCAAACACTGTACCCCCTCAGTCCTTCGACATCAGCTAGCTTCCTAACCGCAATATGCATGCGTGGGGTCAGCACTGTAGGAACACGAGCAATCCTCATTTGATGATCATTTCCAACTTTCTCGTGACTACCTGGCATTGCTCTATGTCCTCAATCCCCAAAACAATAGTGCAGTTTTTCATACTTTAAAAAATCTGTGAAAATCAACAAAACTTTTTTTCTGACTTGCACTCTAAGACAGGAGTGTAGCCAGTTTACACAAAAAAAGTTTGTGCCTGATAATATTTCTCTTGATGTTACTGCTATAGGCAATTCTGAGTACAAGCGCACTAACTGCAATGTTCTCCTTCTGTAGGCAATTCTGAGTACAAGCTCACTAACCGCAATGTTCTCCTGCCAGTAGCACCTGAGCTAGGGCTGTTTGAAGATACACATTCTGCTGCCCAGGCCAGCATTAAGAGCTGCTTTAACAAATGGCAACATACTACTTTGGATCACAAATGTACCAAGTAAATGTTAAGATACAGGCATAGATTTTTTTTTACAGTAATCTAGCCCTATGTAATAAGCAACCGGAATTGTATTGCAAAAAGGTAACAGAATAAGAGAATTATTTATTATTATTTTTTTTTAACCTATCTGCATAATACAGGTAACTTTTACATGTGGCATCTTTGACACACTAGCATGGATACAAATACTCTCCAATTTTGATTATATTAAGACAGATATAACTGGAAATTCTTAAAAAGTCCAAATCTGTAAAGAAAAAGCATGCTACTTTACTTTGTAATGGAAAAGGAGGCTTTTTCAATATCAACCCCTCATTTGCATTTCTCTCTCTTTGCGACAGGCCAAGAGACAGGTTCTAAAGTGATACAAGCACTCCTCTTCCACAGGGAATGTCTGGCATGAAATAAAATAATGATAATAATACATTGAATTTATATAGTGCTATATCTTGTAAAAACAAATCAAAGCACTTGCATTCGACCTATACAACACACAAGCAATCAATAACAATTTATAGTTTTAGCAAATTTGAATGTACACACACGCACGCACACACACGCACACCAATGCAATCCAAATATCAGTGTCTACAGTGTCTGAAACCTAGTTCAGAACTGACTTTTTATGAGTTTTCCCCTAATATTATCCCTGTTGAAAATGGGCTAACAGTAAAACAAACCGTTCTTTGCATGGGTAAGTCTACTCTCTTTGAGAATATCTGCAATTCACAGGTGTAGGTGATGGTCTGATCATTTTTAATAAGTAAAGAGGATTCAAAGTGTTCATGAAAGGCTGAACACCTGCCAAGTGGTGCTTCTTGGCTCATATTTTACTTCTGACAGAATGAGAAGCTTCTCCACTTTGTAAATATACTGCATAAAGAGGTGGGCATAAAACATAAGTTGGCAATTTGATACGTCTCAAAACAACACACACAGCATAGTTTTTTTTATTGCCTATATCAACATCTATCTGTCCACCCATTAATCACCCAAGGTCCCACTCCCACCCAGACTGCATGCCCCTCCCCCCCCCCCCCCCCCCACCCCAGTGTGTGGAGATACACACATAACATACATATGGTGATACAAAAATCAAACACAGGTATAACCTGCATTGTTTTGTGAACTACACTCACCCTACACACACACTCTTTACGTCTCTCCTTCCCTGATTTGTCATGTCACTGCTTCAGGTGGTAACATTTTTCAATGTTATTCTCTGCAGCATACCGTTTTTGTAATATTAGTTTGTAATGTTAGTTTGTAATGTCAGTTTGTAATATTAGTTTGTAATGTCTGTTTGTAATATTAGTTAGTAATGTTAGTTTGTAATGTCAGTTTCTGTAGAGGCTTGATTTTGTTCATGTTGGGTTTAGATTGACAAATCATCATTGCTTTTTTTTTTCCCCATTTCATTAAAAAAAAAAAAAATTCTTAAAGAATAGGACGGGAATTGATGCAAATTCGAAATACGGGGACATTAAAAAAATGTTATTAAAATCTGTGCGATATATAACGTCAGTTGCGAGGGCGGGATAGCCTTGTGGTCAGAACATTGCGCTGGCAGTTTTGATGACCCAGGTTCGATTCCCGTTCAAGGGGATTTTCCCCCTGGAGTTTACATCAGTGCTCACTTCACTCTCCCCGAAAGTCTTTTGGATGAGTCTGTAAACTGAGGCCCCATGTGCGAACGCATGCAGAACATCTTGCGCACACGTTCAATCCTGTTCCGCTTTTTGTAAGTGTAAGCTATCGTGTGCCGATGGGAACAGATGACAAGATTTACAAAACTGCATACACATGGGGACTGGATGAAAAAAAGCACATGAGTGCTTCTTCCATTATCCTCGATATAAAAGAGTAAAAATAAATAATTAAATAAATAAAACACACACACCACTTCCTCTTTATTGTCTTGCTACTTGCTAGGATGGATTGTTGACAAAGTTTAACTAATGAAAGCTGCGTAAAACTCAGTGTAAGCAAACCAGAGCCCTTAGAATGTTTTTTTTTATCTCCAGAAGGAGGACATCACCAGGCTTCAAGGACACCACAGTGCATCAGGAGGACGCTTCCTTCGTCATCACCAAGGACATTTCATGGATGTGGACGCCTGCAATCACCAAGAATACCCCCAACACATCCTTGTGCAAAACCTCCTCCATTATTTTGTGGAACCAGACACTGCAACTTTCAAAGTGAATCGTGCGAAACCTGGGGAGAAACGGCGACATGAAACGGGAGTGGTGTGTACTTGTGCAAAACCTCCATTACTTTTTTTTTACTTTAAAAAAAACAACTTTTGTTGTTGTTGTTGCTGCCTCATCTTCTGTGACATTCCTGTCCTGCTGTTCCCATGCTGCTCATTCCAATCTCCCTGCCACAGCCATACCCTGATTTGTTATGTCTTATCCTCAGGGTCATAGGTCCACAGGGAGCTCATCAATATCAGGCCACCGTAGGGCCACCAGCCAGAGGGCCCTGCACTGCTGCTGGGTCACTTTGGTGGTGTTCATTCGTGCCTGTTCTGAGCTAACACACGCAGTGCACCACCGACTAAGCCCCCTACTAATGACAGTAATAGCTCAGTCGCTGAGCCAGACTGAGTGAGTCACCCACCCAAGGTGGTGACCACCACAACATCCCTCCAATGACCATCCCCCCACGAAACCCCAGCCCCATTCTCCCCACTGAGCCCACAGCACACTCACTCTGGGTAGGAGCCAGCCGGAGTCCGAAAAATCCCTATCCCTCTTAAGGGATTCGAACCCGCGACCTTCCAGTCAGAAATCCAAGGCGCTAACCACTGAACAATGGTGGCTGGTGAAATCACTCTATTTGTTAAGAAACTCTTGACCTGAGAAGCTTCTGAATGCTTGCAAGACACTCAGTAATTTGTGTTAAAGATGAAAATGTGATCTTTTTAACCCAACTGTGGACGGTATGTGATTTACAGAATGTGATCAAGGTTTTGAATTGAGTTTTGGGAGGGTTTTTTTTTTTTTTTTTTAAGACATGTGTTGTATATCGTCTTTAGTAATTTGTATTTTTAAAAATTCTTTTATTTCAAAGAAAATGGAATGAGCGCTTGTGTGCTGCTTTTTTTTTTTTTTTTTTTTTACATCCAGCCCCCGTGTGTGGGCAGTATTGTAAATTTTGCCTTCCATTCCCACTGACATACAATGGCCTACTCTTCCAAATAGTGCAACAGGTTTTAACATGTGTGCAAGTTTTCCGCATGCATTTACATATGGGACCATGGTTTATAGTCTCATCCGAAGTAGTGTGGTGTGCAAGGGATGTGTGTGGAAGGGGTGTTTTGTGGAAGAGTACATTCATTTTAGAGGAGAGGTGTTCATTTTATTGGAAGAATCCAGAGGTAGCAGACATTTTTCAGGCAAGGATAGGTGGGAAGTTTGCAGCACTCACTCTGATAGACTCAGATGATATGGATATAGATACCTTGATGGATGGTTTCAACACAGCAGTGACTGAAACAGCAAGCAAACTTCTTGGCAAACATCGACCAGTCAAAAAACCTTGGGTCACACCTAACATCCTACAACTTTGTGATAAACGTAGAGAGTTGAAGAAAAAGAAACAGAAGAAAGAGCAGAACAATATAGGGCACTAGACAAAAGAATCAGAAAGTTCATGACAGAAGCTAAAGAGAAATGGATTGGTGAACAGTGCCAGGAAATTGAAGAAAACAGCAAGAAAAACAACAGCAAGAAAGCCTATCAACTGGTGAAAGACCTGACTGGCACAAAACAGGGAAGAAGCTCCACATTCCAAGACAAAAATGGGAAAGTGCCTCACTGACGACCAGGATATTCTGAACAGGTGGACAGAATACTGCTCTGACCTGTATAACTTGAGACCCATAGGAGATCCAGATGTCCTCAATGTCTCCACAAGCACAGATACAGACTGTCACCCTATCCTCCGAGAAGAAGTGGAAACAGCGGTCAGATCGCTGAAATGGGGAAGGCAGCAGGGGCTGACAACATTCCAGCTGAGTTGTACAAGCTGGAGGGGAAGCCATGATCAATGCTCCTCTAAAAATCTGCAACAAGATCTGGCAGACAGGAAAATGGCCAACACCATGGACACAGTCACTCATCATCACCCTCCCCAAGAAAGGAAACCTTCACCAGTGCTAGAATTACCGCACAATCAGCCTCATATGCCACCCAAGCAAGGTCATGTTGAAGATAATATTGAACAGACTGAAGCCACAAGCAGAGACCATCATTGCTGAGGAACAAGCAGGTTTCAGAGCAGGGCGTAGCACAACTGAACAGATATTCAACCTCAGATTACTCTATGAACGGTACCTTCAACACCAACAAGACCTCTACCACGTATTTATTGATTTTAAGAAGGCATTTGACAGGGTGTGGCTTGCAGCTTTGTGGGCAACCATGAATTGGTACAGCATTAATGTAAACCTGATCAGTCATCAAAGAGCAGTACAACAAGGCCACCAGTGCAGTGTACTACAACAGCAACATTGGAGAGTGGTTTCGAACGACAGTTGGAGTAAGGCAGGGCTGTCTACTCTCACCCACTCTTTTCAATATCTTCCTTGAGAGAATCATGACTGATGCACTGGAACACCATAAAGGATCAGTCGGCATTGTTGCTAGTTCATTCTTTCTTGCATACAATACCATAAGTGCCAGTTCATTCTTTCTTGCATAATTATAATACCATAAATGCCAGTTCATTCTTTCTTGCATACAATACCATAAGTGCCAGTTCATTCTTTCTTGCATAATTATAATACCATAAATGCCAGTTCATTCTTTCTTGCATGATTATAATACCATAAGTCCTAGCTCATTTTTCTAGCTTGCATAGAAGGTCTTGGAGTTCATAGTTAATGCTTCTGTGAAGATCAATGCCGTCAGCAAACTGCAGATTGCAAACAGGTGTGTCACCAAGACAGACAGGGGGGGGGGGGGGATGTCCTTTGAGCCTTATCTAGTGCTATTAGGTTACTAGAAATACAGGGAAAAAGGGGAGGGCTAGTTCAAAGAGCATTCATTTTTTCCTCACGTTTGTTCTGGACTTGACCTTTTTTTTTTTTTTTTTTTTGGGTTAAATATTTCTCAAAATTGAACAAAAATAGTTTTTTAAAAATGACATGGGAAGAAAACCACTCTGCTGATAGGAGAACTGAAATTTGTTAAAAAAAAATCCAGATAGAGCCTAAGCTGGTAGGATTGGTAAATTATGATTTAAATAATGTTCCATACCACTGTGTCTACAGCTACGTACCATTGTGTTTACCTGCTGTTGTGTCCACATGCATTCAGACAGACTGACTGAGCAACAGCCCCTACCCCAATGCATGCTACCCCCTACCCCAATGCATGCTAACTGTTACTGCTAACACCAGCCCTAACCTAACACTAACCTTGTTTCTTAATCCTGGCCCCTCATGTGGACACAAAGACAGGTAGATGCCTTGGAACAAGCTGACAACAGTGGTCAAATATTTTTTCCTGGGGTTTGAGGGAGGAGGGAGGGCAGCGTTGTCAGAAAAGGATGCTAGGAATGGGAGGCTGCATGTTCTCGTCTGCCGGAATAGGGAAGGGGAGGGTGGAGGGGGGGGGAGTGTTGGCTCATGGACAGCTCATTACTTGAACACGCTGTCACTGGTTGTCTGTCAGTTTCACTTGTAGAACCCCATTTTTTTCTGCATTTATCACATGTTCATCATCTTTCCTCATAGTCCAGGCTTTACATCTCTATTCTTTTATTTAGAGGATAATACAAGACAGGATAAGACCAACTGCCTTCAAGATATCCAACACTGGATGATACAAAACAAGTTATAACTAAATGCAGATAAAACCGAAGCCATGTTTGTAGGCACCATACACAAACTCTCCTCCATTTCAACAACTTCAATAGAATTCGGTAATACGTCAGTTCCGATATCCACTTCCTTAAAGTATCTAGGGGTCATTGTTGACAACACACTCTCCATGCAAAAATAATCACCCAGACCTGCCAGTCATGCTACTATCAACTATGGCGTATTAGCACAATTCGTAAGTACCTGTCCACTGATGCAACATCCAAACTTGTCACTTCTCTTATTCTCTCACGTCTGGACTATTGCAATTCTCTTTTGGCTGGTCTGCCAGCATCAACTATCCACTCCCTTCAACGTATACAAAACTCTGCAACTCGTCTGGTCCTCAGAAAGAAAAAATCTGAGCACATTACCCCTCTCTTGCAATCTCTCCATTGGCTGCCCGTACCACAGAGAGTAAACTACAAGATCAGTACCCTCTGTTACAAATGTTTCCACAAATCAGCACCCTCCTACCTCTGTGAATGTCTTCACTTGTACACACCTTCTCGTTCCCTCCGCTCGGCTGCAGATACTTTGTCCTTAAGAACACCCAGATTCAACCTATCTACCGTTGGCCGCCGCTCTTTCTCTGTTTCTGGTCCATTGATCTGGAACGACCTTCCTCTCTCCCTCCGGCAAAAGCCTACGTATAACACTTTTAAATCCAACCTCAAGACACACTTATTTCAAACATAAGATTTTCTCCTTCTGTTTCCATCTCTTACCTGTCCCTGCCTTAACATCCACCTGCCGAAGTGTATAATCTTTATAAGTGTATGTGCACGCGTGCTTGCATGCGTGTGTGTGTGTGTCAAGTCAAGTCAAGTCAAGTCAAAATGATCTTTATTGAGGGTAAAAGATTAAGTTTACACAACTTTTTTTCATCCTGCCCTCACAAAAAAATCAAGAAAATTGACTTCTAAAACAATCAAAGACAAATATCAACCTTGGTTGAAAACTAAAATAAATGAGGATTTTCATCAAAACAGAATCTCACAAGATAACAAACTCAAGACAGTAGTTAACATAAACTCAAGTCATACAGACGAAATAATAGAAATACAAAAATAACATGGGTATGAATAACAACAAAACAGCCAAATGTGTCGAACATAAGGGTGGACTTATAATTTGTCCATCAGATGTTTCTTCAAAAGTTTCTTAAACATTTGTTTTGAAGGAACTGATTTTAGAAAGGGAGGCAATTTATCACACAATGTTCTTCCTGAATAAGCAAGGCTTGATTTATAGAGATTATTATGGGGCCTGGAAAGAAACGGTCTATGGGTAGGCCTGTTTTTATTGACAGCAAATTTTTCCACGAGTTTCTTTGGGCTTTCCCGTTTAATATATTGTACATACATAGATACTTGTTGAACTGCAGTCTGTCTTTGAGTGGAAGAAGATCTAGTTCTTTGTAGTTGGTGGTAGTCAGTGTATTAGGATTCAAATGGATAAGTTTCATAGCTCTTTTGTGCAGGCGGTTTATATGCTTTATGTTTGTTTTACTTGCACTATCCCATAAGGTAGAAACATAATTTATAAGAGATAGAATATGGGCGTGAAAGAATAGTTTTTGTGACTGTAGATTTAGGAAATTCTTGATTTTTCTACGTTGATATAATCTTACTGAGATTCGTTTTCCTAATGTGGCTATGTGATCTGACCAAGACAAGTCGTTGTCAATCACTGCACCTAGTACTTTGTGTGAGACTACTTCTTCAATTTGTTGTCCATGGATATATATAGGCGCGAATGGAGAACGCAATTTCTGTCTTTTTTGCTGAGTGGTTATAAACGTACATTGTGTCTTATTAGAATTAAGAGACATATGATTGAGTTCTGTCCATTCGATAAGTTTATTGATATCTGCCTGCATATCATTCACAAGCTGGGTTGGATCATCGTTGTTACATTGAATCGATGTATCATCAGCAAACATTTGACATGAACAATGGATATGCAGAGGTAGGTCGTTAATATAAATAGAGTAAAGAAGTGGCCCTAGTATTGATCCTTGTGGTATTCCATATTTCACGGGTAATACGGTTGATCTCCTAGGACCGATTTCAACAAGTTGATGGCGATTAGTGAGAAATGAGTCTAAAAATGATAATGCTTGGTTGGAGATTTTATAGCATTTTAATTTTTTGATGAGGAGAGAGTGGCTAATAACATCAAAGGCTTCAGCAAAGTCTAGAAAAAGAACTCCTGTAATTTCATTATTATTGATATTCAAAAGACAATGCTCAATTAGTTGTATTAAGGCTGTATGGCAAGAGTGGTTTTCACGAAAGCCTGACTGGTTTTCATTAATTAGATCATATATTTTAAAATATGTTTTTCTTATGGTTTAGATAGGACTGACAGTATGGATATTGGTCTATAGTTCGACGGATTGGTAGGGTCTCCTGATTGTGTGTGTGTGTGTGTGTGCGCGCACGCGCGCATGCGTGTGCACGCGCGCGCATGCGTGTGTGTGTACATTCAAATATGCTGAAACTATAAATTGTTATTGATTGCTTGTGTGTTGTATAGGTCAAATGCAAGCGCTTTGATTTGTTTTTACAAGATATAGCGCTATACAAATTCCATGTATTATTATTATAATGGAATAAGCACTCGTATGCTTTTTTTTTGCATTCAGTGCCCATGTGTATGCAGTTTTGTAAAGTTTATCAGTTCCCACCGGCACACAATGGCCTACTCTTCCAAAAAGCAAAAATGGTTTTAACGTGTGTGCAAGATGTTCTGCGTGCGTTCACACTCTGGACCTTGGTTTATAGTCTCATCTGAAGGACTTTAGGGGGGGAGTGGAGTTAGCACTCATGTTATCTACAGAGGAGAACTCCTCTTGAATAAGATTCGAACCCGGGTCAGTATGTGTGTGAATAAATGCAAAACACACCAGATGTTAGGTGCTGTTCACATTTCTGTTCTTCTAGCGAGTTTTTGTGTGCGATACTTAGACACTGGGATGGGCACAGGATGTACATTCTGCAGTCATACTTTGTTATATAGATTTTTGTACTTCAATATGTTTATCCTTTTTTTATGTGTGCAATCTAAGGATGATGAATTAAGTGGAATGGCTGGCGTCCTCAGCACAGTCTGGTTTATTTGCCTTAACTCACTCGGAACGGCCAGTTCTCTCCCTTGCTTTTCCCCATGGATGGCCCATTTGTAATGGTTCATAAAAAAAAAGTCATAAAAAATACAAAATATACAGAAAGAAATTTTTATTTGAAATTATGAATAATATGCTAGGCTAGTTCATATCAAAAGATTAAAGCTCTCACTTTAAAATTTAAGCTTTTACAAGCATGAAGAAAATACTCTGAATTGTGTACTCCATGTCACCACTCTGTGTCCCCTACTCTCCGCAACCACAAACAAAGAGTTCAGAACACACGGAAATACCTGACAACACTCGGCATTTGCCCTTGGATAGGCTCATGAAGCTATGTTAAGCTGCACTCGTCCTAGTATCAGTGCGGCGGCCAGTGAAAAATCTGCAAACAGCAAATTCGCTATAGCGGACAGCCGTCCTCTGAGAGTTAAGGAATCAAATGATTTAGGTAATGTGTCATTTTATTTTATTTTTTTTAAATGGATGGTGTTAGATACTTGAAAGTATTAGGAAGTGTTGATTTTGAACCTGAAGTTGACAGTTACTGGAGCCACTGAAACTGAATGAGGTGACAGCCCTGTTATGGCTTTCATGGTCGGTTGGGCTATAAACAATATGGCATAGCATGGTGTGCATTTTTTTGTGAAAGGGGGGGGGGTCTTAAAAAATGTAACAGATTGTGACCGGTACCCTTTGATGGCCTTTGATATGGGCAGCAAAGCCATGAGTTTTTATATGGGCAGCAGCAATGCCATGAGTTTTTTATATGGGCAGCAATGCCATAAGTTTTTATATGGGCAGCAATGCCATGAGTTTTTATATGGGCAGCAATGCCATGAGTTTTTATATGGGCAGCAGTGCCATGAGTTTTTATATGGGCAGCAGTGCCATGAGTTTTTATATGGGCAGCAGCAATGCCATGAGTTTTTTCTTGGTAGCAATGCCAAGAGTTTTTATATGGGCAGCAATGCCATGAGTTTTTATATGGGCAGCAAAGCCATGAGTTTTTATATGGGCAGCAGCAATGCCATGAGTTTTTATATGGGCAGCAGCAATGCCATGAGTTTTTCTTGATGACAAACCTGTCTGCTGATCTTCTATTAGTAGGAAGATTATTTTACACCAACTTGTGCATCTGATGAAAAATGTTGTAGAACAGTTGTGCCATAGCATTTACTTTTTTGTGCTTTTTTTGGTTGAGATGAATTGGGCTTTAACACTATCCCTATGTTAAGGGAGAGAACCCCTCTTTCCCTCTTTTTGGGGTTCATTTTTCTTTTATATCGAGGATAAGGGAATAAGCACTCATATGCTTTTTTTTCACATCCAATCCCCGTGTGTATGCAGTTTTGTAAATCTTGTCATCTGTTCCCACTGGCACACGATGGCCTACTCTTACAAAAAGCAGAACAGGAATTTACACATGCGCTAGATGTTCTGCATGCGTTCACACACGGGGCCTCGGTTTATAGTCTCATCTGAAGGATGTACATGTGCACTGTGCTTATTTGTATACTTCTGTAACCCAGTAGTGGGTGATACATAGGGAAGGTTAGTAGCTTTTGAGACTACTTGACAGGGTTGTACTCTACGCTTACTATCATGATAAAAATATCCTGGCATCAACCAGGCCCAAAAGATACAGACACCTGCAGTGTTGGTTAGGTAATTTGAGCAACACTCAAATTTGCATCTGTTAAGTAGATGAAGCTCGACTGTGTGGTCCCAGTCTCCCCACTAAGCCCACAGCACACTCACTCTGGGTAGGAGCTGACCAGAGCCCGAAAAATCCCAATGACTTTTATGGGATTTGAACCCGCGACCTTCCAGTCTGAAATCCAAGGCGCTAACCACTGCAAATGTCATTTGTTTTGTGTTGGTAGCAAATCTGTCAACTGATCTTTCAGTGGCTGGGAGATCGTTGCAGATTTGGCACCAACATATATATCTTACAAAAAATTTATGTGAAAGGTTTAGGCTGTACCATTTACTTGTATTGTGTGTATACCTTTTACTTGTATTGTGTGTATACCATTTACTTGTATTGTGTGTATACCATTTACTTGTATTGTGGGTATACCATTTACTTGTATTGTGGGTATACCATTTACTTGTATTGTGGGTATACCATTTACTTGCATTGTGTGTATACCATTTACTTGTATTGTGGGTATACCATTTACTTGTATTGTGGGTATACCATTTACTTGTATTGTGGGTATATCATTTACTTGTATTGTGGGTATACCATTTACTTGTATTGTGGGTATACCATTTACTTGCATTGTGTGTATACCATTTACTTGTATTGTGGGTATACCATTTACTTGTATTGTGGGTATACCATTTACTTGTATTGTGGGTATACCATTTACTTGTATTGTGGGTATATCATTTACTTGTATTGTGTTAATATGACATGGGAGGTAGATTTCAATGGAAATTAATCATCATCATCATGATCAGTGCAAGCGTTCCCCTTCCCATGGTCCCACATCCCTATCATCATCATTATCATCATCATCATCATCATGGCAAGTATGGTCTGCTTCATTTAGTCACACACTCCTATCATCATCATCACCATCGTTGCACATGTAACCCACTTCCCTTGGTCACATTCCTGTCATCATCATCATCACTATCATCAACAGCAACCCTCCTATCATCATCATCATAATCATCATCTTCAATGCGTGGATTGGTGGTCTAGAGGTAACGCGCCTGTCTAGAAAGCAAAAAGTCTGTGTCGGAGTGTGCAGTGGTTCGAATCCCGTTTGGCCCAGAACTTTTCCCCCATCCATTAGATCATGAGTGGTGATCTGGGTGCTAGTCTTTTGAATGAGACAATAAACCGAGGTCCTGTGTGTTACACATTATTTAGCGCACGGGATAGCTAAGTGGTCAGAGCACTCGCTTTCCCCCAGTCAAGTTAAGCAGCGTCGAGCGTGGTTACCAGTTGGATGGGTGACCGTTAGCGCGCCTTGGCTACAGTACAGCTCCCCTAGTTCACCCAGCTGTAAATGGGTACCTGCCCTCTTTAGAGTCAGGGAAGGTAAAGCAGTGAGGGAGAGGAGATGGTCACCGCCCTCAACATGCTGGCCCCTAGAGAAGCTGAGGTCTCTGACGCCTTGCTCCCCTACAACTGCCAAGGTTATGGAACACCTTTACCTTTACCTTTTTTAAAAGAACCCACGGTAACAAGAGGGTTGTCCCTGGCAAAATTTTGTAGAAAAAATCCACTCTGATAGGGAAACAAATACAGTTGCAGACAGAAAAAAAAAAACACAAAAAATAATGGGTGGGCACTGCACTTGTCGTGACACGCTCTCCCCAGGGAGAATCGCAAACATCCATCCTCATCATCAATGCAAACATCCCTAACATCAATCATCAATGCAAACATCCCTATCATCATCATCATCATCATCATCATCGCAAACATCCATCCTCATCATCAATGCAAACATCCCTATCATCATCATCAATGCAAACTATCCCTATCATCATCATCATAGCAAACATCCTCATCATCATAGCAAACATCCCTATCATCATCATCACATAGCAAACATCCCTATCATCATCATCATCATAGCAAACATCCCAATCATCATCATCATCATCATAGCAAACATCCATAATCATCTCATCATCATCATAGCAAACATCCCTATCATCATCATCATCAATAGCAAACATCCCATCATCATCATCATCATCATAGCAAACATCCTCATCATCATACATAACAATCCATCATCATCACATCATCATCATAGCAAACATCCATATCATCATCATAGCAAACATCCATCATCATCATCATAGCAAACATCCCTATCATCATCATCATAGCAAACATCCCTATCATCATCATCATCATCATAGCAAACATCCCTATCATCATCATCATATGCAAAACATCCCATCCCTCATCATCATCATCAATACATCATGCAACATCATCATCAAGCAAACATCCCATCATCATCATCATAGCAAACATCCCTATCATCATCATCATAGCAAACATCCTATCATCATCATCATCATAGCAAACATCCCTCATCATCATCATCATCATAGCAAACATCCCTATCATCATCATCTATCATCATCATAGCAAACATCCCTATCATCATCATCATAGCAAACATCCCTATCCATCATCATCATCATAGCAAACATCCCTATCATACATCATCATCATAGCAAACATCCCTATCATCATTATCCATCATCATATCATAGCAAACATCCCAATCATCATCATCTCATCATCATAGCAAACATCCCATATCATCATCATCAAACATCATCATAGCAAACATCTCTCCTCCTCATCATCATCATCATAGCAAACATCCTATCAAATCATCATATCATCACATAGCAAACATCCTATCATCATCATCATAGCAAACATCCCTATTATCATCATCATCATCATCATAGCAAACATCCTATCATCATCATCATCATCATAGCAAACATATCCATCATCATCATCATCATAGCAAACATCCCTATCATCATCATCATCATCATAGCAAACATTCCCTACTCATCATCATCATCATCATCAAACATCATCATAGCAAAAACATCCCATCATCATCATCATCATAGCAAACATCCCTAATCATCATCATCATCATCATAGCAAACATCCCTATCATCATCATCAATCATAGCAAACATCCTATCCATCATCATCACTCATAATACATACATACCATCATCATCATCATATCATAGCAAACATCCCATCATCCATCATCATCATCATAGCATCTACACATCTATCATCATCACACATAGCAAACATCATCTATCTCTCATCATCCATCAATCATCCATCATCATCATCTATCATCATCCACATCATCATCCAATCATCATAGCAAACATCCCTATCATCATCATCATCATCATCATCATAGCAAACACCACATCATCATCCATCATCATCTAGCAAACATCCATCATTATCATCATCATCATAGCAAACATCTCATCTCATCACATCAATGCATTATGGCCCACTCTGTTTCACAGCAATATCATCATCAATGATGTGTTCACTCATGTCACCATCATCGTATCATCACACAACTCCACACATCCATCATCAATGCAATCCTTCTCATGTCACACAACCCATCTCATCATCACTGCATATCCATCATCATCAACATCATCCAACCACATACGATTCCACATCATCATCATCATCCATCATCATCATCATCATCATATCATCATCATCATCATCATCACATCATTACCACCATCATCATCAATGCAGATATTCCCACCATCATCACTGCAGATATTCCCATTATCATCATCATCATTACCATCATCATCATCATCAATGCAAGTGTGGCTCACTTCACTTGGTCATACATCCCTGTCACCATCATCATCATCATCGTCAATGTGAGTGTGGCCCACTTCTATTGGTCACATATCCCTGTCATTATTATCATCATCATCAACGCAAACATCCCTATCATCATCATCATCATCATCATCATCATCATCATCAATGCAAACATCCCCATCATCATCATCATCATCGTCAATGTGAGTGTGGCCCACTTCTATTGGTCACATATCCCTGTCATTATTATCATCATCATCAACGCAAACATCCCTATCATCATCCCCATCATCATCATCATCATCACCATTGTCAATCCATGTATGGCCAACTTCCATTGGGTCCCCCCTCCCCAGTGATATTTTCATAAATTCAAGTGTGGCCCACTTCTCTTGGTCACATACCCTTATCATCATCATCATCATCATCATCATCATCATCATCATCAATCGAACCACTCCCCCCATCGTCATCATTATTATCAATGCTAGTGTGGCCCACTTCCCTTGGTCACATACAGTCATCATCATCATCATCATCATCATCATCATTATCAATGGCTGTATGGCCCACTTCCCTTTGCCCCCCCCCCCCCCCAAGTAATATCATCATATGCAAGTGTGTCTCACTTCACTTGGTTCACACACCCCTGTCATCATCATCATCATCATCATTATCATCACCATTATAATCACCATCAATGCAACCACATCCATCATCATCATCATCACCATCAATGCAATTGTGACCCACTTCTATAGGTCACACATCATCATCATCAGTAGAAACATCCCTATCATCTCATCATCATCAATGTAAACATCCCTATCATCATCCATAAATCAGTAGAAACATCCCTATCATCATCCTAGATCCATGTAGAAACATCCCTATCATCATCATCAGTAGAAACATCCCTATCATGTACATCATCCAACAGTAGAAACATCCCTATCATCATCATCAGTAGAAACATCCCTATCTTCATCATCAGTAGAAACATCCCTATCATCATCATCAGTAGAAATCCTATCTCATCACATAGAACTCCTATCATCATCATCAGTAGAAACATCCCTATCATCATCATCAGTAGAAACAT
The DNA here is from genome assembly GCA_030674155.1 of Stramonita haemastoma. Taxonomy (NCBI): domain Eukaryota; kingdom Metazoa; phylum Mollusca; class Gastropoda; order Neogastropoda; family Muricidae; genus Stramonita; species Stramonita haemastoma. The sequence goes on from CM060343.1 coordinate 4,581,279, forward strand.
CCCTATCATCATCATCAATAACATCCCATCATCTCATATCAGTAGAAACATCCCTATCATCATCATCATCAGTAGAAACATCCCTATCTTCATCATCAGTAGAAACATCCTATCATCATCATCAGTAAAACATCCCTATCATCATCATCAGTAGAAACATCCCTATCATCATCATCAATAGAAACATCCCTATCATCATCATCATAGAAACATCCCTATCTTCATCATCATTATCATCATCAGTAGAAACATCCCCATCATCATCATCAGTAAAAACATCCCTATCTTCATCATCAGCATCATCAGTAGAAACATCCCTATCTTCATCATCATCAGTAAGTAAAACATCCCTATCCAATCATCATAGAAACATCCCAATCATCATATCATCAGTAGAAACCCATCCATATACATCCATCTTCATATAGAACACTCCCTATCATCATCATCAGTAGAAACATCCCTATCCTAGGCTGTGTTCAAGCAATTAAAAGGTATATTCGTACAACGGGTATTAATATGGATAATAATACATCAAACAACCTCCAAAAGGCTTTGAACTTGATTTTGACTGTTAAAAAAGGAACACGCCCTTATTATGATATTCTGGTTGCAGATAACATTCTGCCAAAGTGTTGTGACAAGTGGAACAAAACAATACCAAGGGATCTTAACTGGATAAAGGTTTTTGACAAGGTGCATAAGATAAAAGAAATTAAAATGAAATGGTTCCAGATACGACTGATCCACAAAATTCTAGCTACAAATAATATTCTTGAAAAAATGAAAATTGTTGAAAATGATAAATGCACATTCTGTACTTCTGAGAAAGAAACTGTTGACCATCTATTCTATGCTTGCAGCAAAACTTCTTATTTTTGGACAGAATTGCAAAACTTTCTTCATAAAAATTGTGCCAATACACATGGTCTAGTGCTGTCAAAAGAACAGATTTTATTTGGATTTGATTCTCGATCAAAAGGAGATGAAATACTAGACGAAATACTAATCACTGCAAAATTTTTTATATACAAATGTAGAGTACAAAAAACGGCACCTATGTTTTCGGTTTTTAGAAAATATATGACAAAACAATATCAAATTAAAGAATATATTGCCAAAACAAACATGACTTATAGTGTATTTGCAGCTAAATGGCAACATTACAAACAACTAGTTGATGATGGGTAGATACATTTTGAAGAAACTGGTTTTTTGTTTGTTTGTTTGTTTTTTGTGTTTTTTTGCATTGTTTTTTGATGTAATACGTAGCATCGCTACATTGCTTATTTTGTAAAACAACTGAAAATTCACTTGGGGTATTCTCGAATGTAATCTGTGTACTCTCTCTTATTTTCATGTTTTTTTGTTTGTTTTTTTCCGACTGTTTGTTTGGTTGTATCTGTTATATCCATACTCTGAATATATTGCAAATTGTTACTCTATGTCATGCAAACAAATAGTAAAAATCTTTGTGTGTGTGTGTGTTGTTTTTTTTTTTGTTTTTTTTTGTTTGTTTGTTTTTTGTTCTGTTTTGTTTTGTTTTTGTTTTGTTGTTGTTGTTGTTTGTTTTTGTTTCTTTTGGAGAACATTATAACTTGGCTCATTTGCAATGTTCAAATCATTTAGAATGCAATGTACATTTGAATGTTTGAATCACTTAGTAGTATACGATTAATTCAATTGGAAAGTTTTAATAGTTTGGAATGTAGTATATATTTGGTTTATTGCAAATGTTGCTATCATTTGAAATGTAATGCATATTTGGATTATTTATATTAAAAAAAAAAAATAAAAAAAATCATTAAAAAAAAAAAGTTTTCATGAAAATAATTCTTTAACACACACACACACACACACAAAAAAAAAAAAAAAGATGTTAGGCCGAGGCCTGCCCGCGGGTCCGGTCCTGGGTTTATTGTCTCGTCTAGAAGGACTTGCAAAGGAATAGTAGAGTCGCAATCAATGCTTATTAATTCCATGGGAGAGAAGGAGGAAGGAAGGTAGGGGGGGGGGGGGGGAGAGGTGGACAGGAGTTCGGTGGTGAGTTTATATCTGCACGCACAGACAATCCTCAGGTTAGGAGATTGTTGATCATCATCATCATCTTAATAATGTCATTAATTTAAATAACTAGCATTTCTATCGCGCTGATTGCAAAAAACGAAAACGTCAAAATGTGCTTAAACAAAAAAAAAAAAAAACAAAGAAAAGAATATGGCTCTCATTATGTTCACAGCACAAACACACAGCAACAACAACAACCTAACCATCCCAACAGACAGACAAAATAAATGAGCTGCACACACCCCTTGTACGCCCTGACCCCCCCCCCCCCCCCCCCCCCCCCCCCCCCCCACCCCCCCCCCCCCCCCCCCCCCACACACACACCACACGCACACCACGACATCTTCATTATTTAACAACTGCTGGCTCTGATTGTGCACAGATTTGCAAGAATAAGATAGATCTTTGCCTTTCCTAATGTCCTGGGATGACCCCACCTACCAAATCAGGCAGGCTAGGGGTGATTTTAAAAATCCGGATGAACCAACGACACACACACCGTGGCCATGTATGTATCACGTTGATAGCTTAGTTCTAAGGGCGATCTTACTTTTTTTATTTAAAAAAAAAATCATCCCGGATAATTTTTTTATCATCGTGAAGGTCTGATTCTTGTGTCCGTTTTTGTGTCACGTGCTGTAAAGGTTATATCCGGTTCAGTGATAAGTTTATATCCGGTTTCCACGTATGCTATAGCCGAGTGGGTTAAGACCGTCGATGTCCCAATATGTCTTTGAAGTCGTGGGTTAGAATTTCGGTGCCGTCTTGTGGAGGATTTTTTTTTTTACGATTTCTCATGTCAACTTCAAGTGCATACCTGCCAGTGCCTTAATTTCCTTTGTTTATACACACACAATATATATATATATATAATATATATATATATATATATATATATATATATATATATATATATATATATATATACATATATATATATATATACATGCAGAAGATAAAATATATGCATATTAATGATCCGTAACTCATGTCAGCATCGGGTGGGTTACAGACACGCGAACATAGCATTACCCAGCATGCATCCCTGAATGCAGCTAGCTACCTTCAAGGTAGTCAAAAGTGGTCACTTACGCTAAATCTCACAGTTGGTAGACCTCGGAGCTTTAGCCAGGGAACGAAAAAATATAAATTTGTAGAGTATTGATTTAATTGATATTTCTCTTATCATATAACATGTTAAAACAAATTGAACTATATTATAAAAAATGCGTGCACATATGTGCGAATGTTTCCAATGTGTGTGTGTGTGTGTGTGTGTGTGGTGTGCGTGCGCACGCGCGCACGTGGTTGCGTGCATGAGTGCGAGCCAGGTGTGTGTGTGTGGATGCGTGGGCATAGGCTACTGGTGCCCACACAAGTGTTTGTAATTTTATTTTGGTAAGTTTATGAATGGCTGAGGTAATGTAGATTTGTGGATGGTGTTTATATTGTGATAGGTGCAGTCTGACATCGGATATTGTGTTGCGGTGTATATATATCCGTGATACTATGTTTACATGTTTACTGTTTTTTTATGTATGGCTTGTAACTGGCTTGAATTTCTATGTCTCTGAGATAATAAAATGATTGAACTGAAAAAAAAAAAATGAAAAAAAAAAGAAACATCCCTATCATCATCATCATCTCATCATCAGTAGAAACATCCCTATCATCATCAGTAGAAACATCCTATCTATCATCATCATCATCCATCATCATCATATCAATAGAAACATCCCTATCTATCATCATCATCATCTTTATCATCAGTAGAAACATCCCTATATCATTCACGCATCTATCATCATTAGAAACATCCCTATCATCATCATCATCATCAGTAGAAACATCCCTCATCATCATCAGTGCATCCATCATCATCATCATCAGTAGAAACATCCCTATCATTATCATCATCAGTAGAAACATCCCTATTCTTCATCATCATCATCAGTAGAAACATCCCTATCATTCATCATCATCAGTAGAAACATCCCTTCATCATCTCTCATCTATCATCATCATCATCAGTAAGAAACATCCTATCCATCTATCATATCATAACATCCATCATCATCATCAGTAGAAACATCCCTATCATCATCATTCATCATCATCAGTAGAAACATCCCTATCATCATCATCATCATCAGTAGAAACATCCCTATCATCATCATCATAGAAACATCCCTATCATCATCATCATCAGTAGAAACATCCCTATCACCATCATCATCATCATCAGTAGAAACATCCCTATCATCATCAATTGAAACATCATCATCATCATCAGTAGAAACACCCCTATCATCATCATCAGTAGAAACATCCCTATCATCATCAATAGAAACATCCCTATCTTCATCATCAGTAGAAACATCCCTATCATCATCAGTAGAAACATCCCTATCATCATCAGTAGAAACATCCCTATCATCATCTAAACATCCAATCATCATCATCATCAATGGAAACATCCCTATCATCACAGCAGCAGCATCAGTAGAAACATCCCTATTCATCATCATCATCATCAGTAGAAACATCCCTATCATCATCAATAGAAACATCCCTATCATCATCATCATCATCATCAATAGAAACATCCCTATCATCATCATCATCATCAATGGAAACATCCCTATTATCATCATCATCATCAATGGAAACATCCCTATCATCATCATCATTATCATTATCATCATCACCACCATTGTCAATCCATGTATGGCCCACTTCCCTTTGTCCCCCTTCCCCCAAATAATATCATCATCAATGCAAGTGTGGCTCACTTCACTTGGTCATACACCCCTGTCATCATCATCATCATCATCATTCATCATCATCACCATCACCATCATCGATGCAAACATCATCATCATCACCATCAATCCATGTATGGCCAAATTCCATTGATCCCCCCCTCCCCCCCCCCCCCCCCCCCTTGCAGTAATATAAAGTGTAGCTCACTTCTCTGTCACATACCCCTATCATCATCATCATCACCATCACCATCAATGGATGTGTGTCCCATTTCTTTTGGTCACACATTCCTGTCGTCATCATCACCACCATTATCATCATCATCATCATTGTCGTCATCATCATCGTCATCATCATCATCATCAGTTCATGTATGGCCCATTTCCCTTGGTCACCTCTACCCACCCACCCCCACTCGTATATCATCATCATTATGCAAGTGTGGCCCATTCTCTTGGTCACATACCTCTATCATCTCATCATCATCATCATCATCATCATCATCATCACATCATCATCATCATCATCAATGCAACCACCCCCCATCACCCCATCATCATCATCAATGGAAGTGTTGCCCACTCTCTTCAATCACATGCCTCTATCATCAATCATCATCATCATCATCATCATCATCAACACAAAACACTCCTATCATCATTATCATTGATTCATTTATTTAGATTTATTTATGTATACCACTTTATGTCACAGCAGATTTCTCTGTGTGAAATTCGGGCTGCTCTTCCCGAGGAGAGCGTGTTGCCACAAGTGCAGCGCCACCCATTATTATTATTTTTTTTTTCTGTCTGCAATTGTATTTGTTTCCCTATCAGAGTGGCTTTTTCTACAGAATTTTGCCAGGGACAACCCTCTTGCTTGGGTTTATTTACATGCGCTAAATAATGATGTGTAACATGCGGGACCTTTGGTTTATCGTCTCATCCGAAAGACTAGAGCCCAGACCACCACTCATGACCGGGTTTGATTCCCTATCAAGGGGATTTTTCCCCTGGAGTTAACATCAGTGCTGACTCCACTCTCCAGAAGTCCTTTGGACGAGACTATAAACCAAGGCCCTGTGTGCAAACACACACAGAACATCTTTATGCACACGCTAAATCCTGTTCCGCTTTTCGTAAGAGTAGGCCATTGTGTGCCAGTGGGAACAGATGACAAGATTGACAAAACTGCATACACATAGGGACTGGATGTAAAAAAGCACATGCATGCTTATTCCATTATCCTCAAAATAGAAGAATAAATAGAAAAATAAAAGAAATAATGGATGGGGGAAGAGTTTTGGGCCCAAATGAGATTCAAACCACCGCACACTCCGACCTTTTCTAGACAGGCGCATTACCTCTAGACCACCGATCCATGTATAGCCCACTTCCCTTGGTCACCACCCCACCCCACCCCCTAATATTATCATCATCATTATCGATGCACGTGTGGCCCACTTCACTTGGTCCCACACCCTTATCATTTATTATCATCATTATCATCTCATCATCACATCATCATCACCATCATTATCATCAATGCATGTGTGGCCCACTTCACTTGGTCCCACACCCTTATCATTATCATCATCATCATCATCTTCATCATTATCACCATCATCATCATCATCATCATCTATGCATGTGTGGCCCACTTCACTTGGTCCCACACCCTTATCATCATCATCATCATCATCACCATCATCATCATCATTATCATCATCATTATCATCATCATCAGTGCATGTGTGGCCCACTTCACTTGGTCCCACACCCTTATCATTATCAGCATTATCATCATCATCACCATCATCATCATCATCATTATCCGATAAGAACGCTGTCTCTTTGTTCAAATAAACTTTATTCAAACAATGACCACGGTTCTGTAACCAAAGAAAAGAAAAGAGAAACTGTTGACTAGCAGCATTTGGCAACATGGAACAGAGTTGACATTCAAATATCAAGTCAAACGTAAAGGAATAAAGGTACAAGCATCAAAAGAGGCTTGGGATTACACCTGACTAACACTACCATTAAGGGTCATGAAATAGTAGGTTACATGAAGCAAAACTTACAGATAAATGAGATGAAATGACCACGTACACATTTAGGCGGCCGTTGTGGATTCAGAGTTTGGCAGAGTAATGTCCCTTGACTAGAGCCGTCTATTTACAAGAATAGGTCGTAATCCGTTATCTCCCCCCAAGTCTTTTTTCGATTCCACTAAAGACTGAAATTGAGGATGAAAATGATCAGTAATGAGATGGCTTTAGGTAGTAATATAGTCCTTGAGCCACTTTGGTGCACAAACAGGGCGGTTGGAGCGTCTGGGTTCCTCAGTAGGACTCTCTGGCTGGGCTCCTGATGGAGTGGTGGGGGTGGCGACACTCCGTCCTCCAGTCTGTCGTGCTGCTGAAATACCCTTGTGCTGCCCTTTGATCCGTGGCGTAGTGATGCGTTGTCCACTGGGACTCAGGATTGCTGGTGTGGGCGTGACTGGGATGCTTTGGCGCACTTCAGTCTTGGGTGGTGGCCGGGGTGTGGCAGGTGATGGGCTCGTGGCGTCTGTGGTGGGTTGGTTAGGGCCTGCACGGATGGGTGGTTGGGAAAGGTGGGTGGGACCCATGGGCGTTAGAGGGGGAGTCGCGTTACCTGGGGTCCCATGGTTCGTTGGTGGTGGGGTGGCAAGACTGGGGGCAGTGGATTGAGTGGGCACATTGGACGCGGGCATGTCCATTGTGATGGTTTTCGTGGGAGGGGGAACGATGACAGGAGAGTATTGCCTGAGAAATTTGCGGTTGCGCAGGGTGACTCTTCCTGAGCCATCCACTTTCACCACATACTGGTCGAATTGGCGAACTTCGATCACTGTCCCTGTCTTGTCCCATTTCAGTGGGTGGGGTCCGACTTGATTCTGGATGCGGACGTAGTCTCCCACTCTGAGGGGTGGTAGTCGTTTTGTCCGGACGGACCATCGCTCCCAGTTTCGCATGTGACGATTGCGGAGGGCAGACTCCCGTGCAGCTAGTGTTTCGCGCCATGTGCGGTGTGGCTGGTAACGTCCTGGAAGAATGGGGATGAAATCCCTTGATTGGGTGGCCGAAGATACACATGGCGGGGGACAATTTGGTGTCGCGGTCAGGAGTGTTTCTGTACTGCAGCATGGCCCTCTGAAAAGCGTCTGTGTCAAGGTCGCCATTGGGGGCGGTGTTGTCCATGATGAGTCGCTTGACGGTTTTGACGCCCACCTCCGCTCGACAGTTGCTATGCGGGAAGGCAACTGACGACAGGCGATGGTGTACGCCCCAGTCTTGAGGAATTGTCGAGCTTGGTTAGAGGTGAACTCTGGCCCGCCATCCGATGCCAGCTCCTCAGGGATTCCGTAAGTCACGAATGCTTGGCGTAGGCATGTTATGAGCCCAGTTCCGCCGGCATGTGATCTTTCGACGATGGGCCAGTTGGAGTATCGGTCGACAAGGACCACATAGTTGGCTCCCTTGTAGTGGAAGAAGTCGGCGCAGATGTATTGGAAGGGATACTCTGGGGTTGATAGTGTGTGTGGGGGGGGGGGGGGGGGGGGGGGGGGGGCACTGGGGTTGGAGGGCGCGATGCGGTTGCAGTGGGTGCAGTTAGTTCTGACGGCGGTGATGTCAGGCGTGATTCCCGGCCAGAATACCGATGCTTCGGCCCTCAGGTTCATGGAGGTGACCCCTTGATGTGCAGCATGGAGCGCAGAGAGGACTTCAGGGCGAAGCGATGGTGGGATGACCACTCGTTCTTTGTAGAGTATGACACCATCGAGTGTGAAGAGGTCATCGCGGAATTGGAAAAATTCCTGCAGGGATGGGGGGAGGTCTCGACGGCTGTCTGGGAAGCCATCGTCAATGATGGACAACAGCAGGAACATGTTCTCATCGCTGGATGTGGCAAGTCGCACGCGGTCCCAGGTGACAGCTTGGATGGGGGTGGAGTGCAGTATGAAGGCTGAAAATGAGTGATCATCAACCGATTCCATGGGTGGGGCTGGGGATCGTATGCCTTCAAGGGGTCTGGGAATAGGCATGAGGGAGATTGGAGTGAGGCCACATCATCCTTGAGGGGCAGTTTCACAGGGTCTCCGGTTGGGTGCCGGGAGATGGTGTCAGCTGCACGATGTTTTATGCCAGGGATGTGGACCATGCGGAACCTGTATTGCAGGGTTTTTTCTTTCAGGTTCCGTAGTCGTGGGTTAGGGATGTCTTCGAGCGACCGGTCTCCAAATAGTTTGAGGAGAGGCTTGTGGTCGACGGCAATCGTCAGGTCCTGACAGCCAAGGACAAAGTACCTGGCTTTGTTGAGGGCATCTGCGACAGCTAATGCTTCTCCCTCCACAGGTGCGTAGCGGGACTCTGCTGCATGAGTGAAGCGGATTCCGACGAGGGTGACTTTCCATCCCGTGTGGCAGCAGAATGGGTCTTTTGTGGGGCAGGTGCAGTGTTTTTGGAGCAGCCAGAATCCGATGCCTGTTTGGGACCAGTCAGTTGCAAGGCATGTTGGTCGTCGTGCGTCAAAGATCTGGACGCCTTTCTCTATTTCTGTGATGATGATGTTCTTTGATTCTTCAAAAACGGAGTTCATGTGGTCGTCCCATTTGAAGGGCGTGCCTGGTTTCAGTAGCTCGCGGAATGGCAGCATTTTGTCGGCCATGCTGAATGCGAAGGCTACTTGGTTGACGAGTCCGAACCATGATCGGATGTCGGTGATGTTGGTTGGGGTTGGGAAGTCGCGGATGGCTTGGGAGTGTTTCTTGCTGGGCAGGACCCTGTCGGAGGTGATTTCAAACCCAGCGAATTCTACTGTGTCGCTGCCGAAGACGAACTTCTCTGGATTGAGTGTAATGCCATGGCGGCCACAAATGTCGAGCCACTGAACCGTCTGATGGAAGCTCTCTTCCAGGGTGTCTGCCCAGAGTAGGGTATCATCAACGCACTTGGTCTTGTTGGGGATTTCGGCGACAATTTCATCGTATCGCCTGGTGTATCCGTCGCCAGACGCGATGTAACCTTGGGGGGTCGTTTTGTAACGGTATCTACCCCAAGGTGTAATGAAGGTAGTCAGGTGGCGGTCCTCTGCGCGAATGGGGACGCTGTGGTAGCCGTTCCATGCATCAAGGACGGTCTTCTTCTTGCCGTGTGGGACAGATCTCGCCTGGTGGAAAGGGGAGGGCGTGTGGTGTGTCTCCCTTTTGGCGTGGGCGTTGAGGGGTTGGAAGTCGACCGTCCGTCGTGGCTTCCCATTCTTCTTTGCGCAGATCACCATGCGGTGACACCATGTGACAGGTTCGCCGATGGGTACGGGCTCGAGGACACCCAGACGGACGTCTTGGTCAAGGCTTGCCTTTACCTCTTGTTGCCAATGGAGTGGTACGGGTATGGGTGTGTGGTGGGCCACGGGTTTGGCTGTGGGGTCAATCATCAGCTCAAGCGGGGTATCCTCCATAAGAGGAAGGGGCTGGTGGTCGCACGTGTTGAAGGTGCTGGACTTGTAGTAGTCCAGGAGGTATTGCTGCAGCTTTTCCCTGTTGTCCTCTGTCGCAGGGAATGGTGGGCGTTGAGGTGGAGGTGGGGGTGTTGACGTCGCGGGCAGTCACATGGGCTGGTTGGGCTGGATTCAGGGGGGCCGGTCTCATGTTGTACTGTGGCGTCGCAGAGGGTGGCTGTCACACCGATCCTGGGGAAATCTTTGGGGATGATGCGGAGGTCCACGCAAGCCCCTCTGCTGAGGAAGAATTTCTCAGAGCAGTCGGTGATGTAACCATTTGCCTTGTTTCAAAGGCTCTGCCGTTCCTGTCTTTGGCGGTGATGTGCAGCATGGTGGCACCAAGGATGGTGATGTCCTTATTGTCGGCGGCGTGCATCCGCATTGTTACAGGGATCAGGTCAGATGGTGTGAGGCCCAGTCTGTACAGGACAATTATGCCGGCGAGGCAGCTCTGGCATCCTGTGTCAGCCATGGCAGATTGGTGGATGGACTTTGATGGGGTGCGCAGGGTGAACCCCAGTGCCTGATAGTCCCTGTGTGAGGCCTGGATCAAGAGGTTCACAAAGGGCTGGGGCTGAGAGCTTCTCTTCATCCACATCTGTGACATAGTGTTGAACAGGTGGTGGTCGACAGAGATGGATCTGTTTGCTCTACCACGGGAAGATGAGGTCACCGTACAGAGTTTGTCGAATACGGCTCCTTCGTAGTCTTCCGCGGCGGGTTTAGGTTGGCGCTTCATTGGCTTGTCTTTGCTGCGGCAGACAGATTCGTAGTGGTGGTCTCTGTTGCACAGCTGACATTTGTGGCCGTACGCCGGGCAGTCAGTTCTGCGGGCCCGGGCTGGAGAGCGTGCGCCGTGGCCTGTCTTTCCGCAATATGTGCAGGGGTCTTTCTTGTCGACGTGTAGGGCAAGGCGCTTATTCTTCTGATATTTGCTGCTTGTGGCGTTGACTATGTCTGATGCAGCATCAGTCATGTGAGTGTCCAGCAGGCGGGAGGCTGATCGTTTGCCGGCTTCTTTGGCTTCCACGAACTGGAGGACATCTTCCAGGCCCATATCTTGATTCGTGTGGCTGAGGAGGTCCAGTTGGATGTCAGGGTCAGCTATACCGCGGATAAGGGCATCACGTAAGATGGCATCAGTGTAGTTGACGTCTTGGCCACAAGTGTCGGAGGGGCACTTGATGGTGAAGTTGCAGACTCCGGCTTGGCCAGCGAGACGGGCCCCAAATGCACGTATGGGTTCATCGCGGTCTTGGCGCATGTTGTGTAGCGCGACTCTGGCTACCAACGTGTTTTCTTGGCGTACGGCTAGTTTCCTGATGGCGGCAAGGATCTCATCTTCGGTTTTGTTCGTGAGGCTACCACCCGCGAGTGAGGTCCTTGCGTAGTGGCTCGTCACAACACTCCAGGAGTTGTAGAGCTTTGTCGCGGCCGGTCACCTTTGTGGCGTCGACGTAGTCGGACCACCTGGACAGAAAGTATTCCCATTCCTCGCTGGTGCCAGCAGCGGAGATGACTGGGCGTTTAACTCTGTCGACCTTCGCTGCTGCTGTGGCTCCCTGGGTGTGGGTAGTGGTGTGAGCAGTGATGAGAGCAGCGACGATGGCGGCGTTGAGGTCTGGTGTCACGTAGTCACAGCCAGGAATCGGGCAGGCGACAGCAGGCATGGTGATGTGGGTGCTTGGTCACGCTCAACTGACCGTGGTCATCGATAAGAACGCTGTCTCTTTGTTCAAATAAACTTTATTCAAACAATGACCACGGTTCTGTAACCAAAGAAAAGAAAAGAGAAACTGTTGACTAGCAGCATTTGGCAACATGGAACAGAGTTGACATTCAAATGTCAAGTCAAACGTAAAAGAATAAAGGTACAAGCATCAAAAGAGGCTTGGGATTACACCTAACACTACCATTAAGGGTCATGAAATAGTAGGTTACATGAAGCAAAACTTACAGATAAATGAGATGAAATGACCACGTACACATTTAGGCGGCCGTTGTGGATTCAGAGTTTGGCAGAGTAATGTCCCTTGACTAGAGCCGTCTATTTACAAGAATAGGTCGTAATCCGTTAAACAAGATGCCCAACTCGCTGCCTTTCGTGAAGCCAGCCAGCCCCCGCATACCATTCCGGCACTCCCTTCTAGCAGTACCGGAGACTAACATTCCCGCACTAGATAGGCCTAGCTAAGAGAATACATGGTCTCGGTGGCTCTTGGTGTGCTGCTCCAAATTGTAATAACTCCCGAGGAAAGGGTTACTGGCTATTTTCTTTTCGGGAAGATGAAGAAAGGTAAATAAGTTTAATTATATTAAACATACGGTGCAAAATTATATATATGGTAGACTCTACAAGTTTGTTTCTTTCCCTACTTCAAAATCAGTTGAGACAGATTTTCTGTGATCAAATCTACGTTAATTTGAATATGTTCTTGTTGTGGAAAATAAATGTTTCTGTAGAAACAATATGTTGACATAGATTGCTTACCTTAAGGAAAGAGAGAATCTTGAAACTTTGAAACTTAATTAAGGGAAAAGAATAAGCACATATAATGGCTTTTTTACATCCAGCCCTCAATCAAAGAAAATCATAACAATGAAAACAAATTAACAGCAAATTTATGAAAACACACACAACACAAAAAAAATAACATAAACAACTGTTGCAACAGCATAGAAATGCATGTCAAAATGGAGATCTTGTATAAAAAAAAAAAATTGAAGGAAATGAGCACATAGGAAAAAAATCAGAGAGAAAAATTGAAGGAGAAAAAAAAATATATATATATATATATTATAACGTACACAATTCTATATTGAGAGAGAGAGGGGGAACTCGAACTCGAAATTTTAATGAGGGTAATTGGATAAGCCAGAGGCTTCTTTACACCAGGTTCTCAAGGGGACAAAATGAAAAAAAAATCAATGAATTAATAAAGAAGTGAATGTAAGATACCAAGGAGACCAATCGTTCATCTTGCCGTTCAATAATTGATAAATCAGGAAATCAATGAAATACATGCATAAGTGAATCAATCAAACGAATAAACAAGACCAATCAAACACGAACAACTACCCTCCCTAACACCCCCTCTCGTAAACAAACAATTCTCCCCCAAAAGTCAAGATAATACACACACACACACACACGACACACAAAAACACACTCACACACATACACGCGCGCACGCGAGCACGCACAAACGAATCATCCTGGATACATATTCATACACATGTACATTCTCTCCCATACAATGTGATATGCTCATAGCATAAACATCAAAATAGCATTAGATCCAGGCGTATACATTCCAGAGCGTATCATTATTACTGACATATATTTATACAGACAGAATTAAAAGCTGGACAATACAAATTCTACAAAATCACACACACACACACACACACACACACACACACACACACACACACACCACACAAGCACACAGGCACATGCACACACACACACGCTCCCACATTCAAACATTTACTCATACACAATAAGCTTTAGTGAACACAAAAGCACACACACACATACTCAAACACACACGCACACACACACACATACATATTCAACACACACACACACACACACACACACACACACACACACACACACACACACACACATTATTTACTGAGTCTCTCTCTCTCTCTCTCTCTCTCTCTCTCCTCTCTCTCTCTCTCTCTCTCTTCCTTCTTCCTCTCACTTCTCTCTTCTTCTCTCTTACACATTCATATTACATGTAGATCATTTATGCATGCAATGATTGTGTGCCTAGTTAGTGTCTCTCCCCCCCCTCCTCCTCTCTCTCTCTCTCTCTCTGCTCTGTCTCTACGTCTGCTTCTTCTTCACTCTCTCTATCCTGCTATCGTACATTTCTATCTTTTGAAACATCTAGAGTTTTACGTATAGCTTTTTTGTTCCTTACTTGTCTTTTATCATAACAGGTTTTATTTGTTATAGTTATATTGGTAGGACGAGTGGTATCCAGAAGGATATAGTTAATTCCTCGCCCCCTTTTCTTTATAATGCCAAATGTAGATGAAGATACAGTTAATCTTTGCGATTGATTTTGAGTATTTCTTGTTAAACTTTTGTACAGTATCGAATCAGGTGTGTTAGAAAAACGGAGGAAAGGTTGCTTGTTGATACAGGCTACCTGGCGGTGGGATATGACACTTGCCCTTTTAAACAAGACTAATATTGATTTAGATTGTGTCTTCACATTCCAGGCGACAAACTGGACTTTATATGTCATAGAGCTGTAGATCTATATTGTCTTGATTAGTAAAGAGGAGCTAGTCCGTCCAGTTAATTAATTAAAGAATTCTCATAACTCGGGAATGTCCTTTTTTGTCGCATCAAACCCGGAAGTGACTGTAACAATACACTTTTATACAGAGATCGTTGTACCAACTGATTTCGTAATGAAAGAGAACTTTTAAGTGTTTTGAAGTACAGTAATAACAGTACTAATTAGTTTAGAAATAAACAAGCAAGGGTCCATGGCCTTGTCAGCAGAAGCCTAGATGATTGCAAAGATGACAGTAGTAGTCTGCAATTTTACGTCCTTCCACATAAAGTGATACCGGAAAGATGACAGTGCCTTTGTCACTATGTCAGTGGATTGACGGTTGACCAACTGGCAACTGTGGATTTGGACAGGCCTCGCCCAAAACTGGCTAAAGTGGGCCTATTAACTTCCAATCGAAGCACAGAATCATTTAACTTTTAAGCCTAGGCCTATTGTTTATTTCATTTCATTCCTTCATTTTACTTTTTTTTTTTTTTTGGTTAACTTTACCCAGAACTGTCACATAGAAGAGGCAGATGGTTGATCAGTCTTCTCTGGAGTCATTTCTCATGATTTCTGATTTCCTGGTTTTGGGACAGTCATTTTGAAATCCATGGCCAAGTCTTAGGTTTCGGCCATAGTAAACCCGGCCATAGTAAACCCGGCCCATCCCGTTGTTTCGACGGCCATCTCTTTCACCGGAGACCGGATCCGTCAAAGCGGCCATAGTCAACCGGCCCGTCTCTTTCTGACACCCCGAGACTGCGAGTGACGCAAAATGAGGCTGCGGCAGTGACGCAAATGGACAGAAAATAGTTCGACATAAAAAGTGTTTTTACGTAAAATCTCCCCCAAAAACTTTTATCAAAACCATTGGAATGTAATCGGGAAAGGTTAATTTACTAGTTTGTGTAGTCAGAATTTTTGAAGCACCATAAATAAGTTTTTTCCTTGTTTGACGTCGGGCGGGTCTACTATGGCCACGCACAGCCGTTTTCAGTGACACCACAGAGTAATTCAGCCGGGCAGCATTTTTCACCGCGGCCTTAATTCTTATTTTATATCACTAATATTTGGTGAGGGCACTGACACGTCTGATTTCTCTGACAGTCTGGTGCTGAGCAAGTACTGAAGAAGTTTCCAAAGTCTGCATTGGCTCAGAAAGGAATAGGCTTAATGCTGAGTTATGATGTGCAGATTTTCTGCTGAATGTACTATATATATATATATATATATATATATATATATATATATATATATATATATATATATATATATATATATACAGGGTTCGCGATAACCGGTAATTGCCGTATTTTACCGATTGTAAACAGGGAATACCGAAAATTTTCGAAGCAGCCGGTACCGCGTACCGATTCTGCTTGCCTGTGACCGATTAGATTTCCGTCTCAAAAAAAAAGTCTGAAGTGACATTTTCTGACAGTCAGTCATGCGCCTGTACTGTGCTTACGCATCTACTACCCCTTCCCACCCTTCGATGAACATCTTTGGCGCCAGCCTCATTAGCCTAGCACGCAGAACAGCAAGCTTTACTGTGAAAGAATAGAGCTTCACGCTCTTCTCGGCATGACAGTAACTTCCATTCACAATGAGTAAATGGGGCCTAGATTTATCTATTCTTTATTCTTTTAATCTTTTATATCGAGGATAATGGAATAAGCGCTCCTGTGCTTTTTTTACATTCAGTCCCCATGTGTATGCAGTTTTGTAAATGTCATCTGTTCCCACCGGCACACGATGGCCTGCTCTTACGAAAAGCGAAAGCGGAGAGTCTTTGATTATGAATTTGCGCGTTGCTTTGAGAGAGAAGAGTCGAAAACTAAATCTAAATTGAACAAAAGATCTAGATAAGCGATAAGCATAGAAACAAGAAAGAAGAATGTAAGTCTCACGAATGGTGTCATGCAAAACAACGGACTGACACGGACAGTGGCACAGGCGCTAGAAAAAAATCATATTTCCTGCGTGGCTTCGTGCCCAAGAAGCGAGTGGCAGCAGCACAGCAGTCAAAGTCTGAGAGATTTGCGTTCAATTTACATTTAGTTTTGCTGCCGAACAATTCCCCCCTCCCCTCACTGAATAGTTTCGTTTTGTTCACAGTACGTACCGGATTTTATTTTCTGGGGACCGATTTTGGGGGAGTTGGTCAAGATATCTCTGAAATGGCAACTGGCAGAATCGGTTTTAAAAAATCCTAGCGCGAACCATATATATATATATATATATATATATATATATATATATATATATATATATAATATATATATAATATAATATATATATATATGTTTATGTCTGTGTCATTCTTTGCTCTTGGTCACTATTGGGGGTGATCTACAACAGATGGATTTTATTTTCAGAAGAGTTGTTTCTTTTCAATGCAATGTGAATAAAAACATCCCAATAAGGTTAAAGAAATTTCAGTATCAAAGGATATTTGTATGTTTGGCCTGTTTTTGAGAAATTGCAATCGAATGGGAAAAAACAGTCCAAAAATAGCTACTGAAAAGGGGACAGGCAGATGCAGTGTTCAACATCAGCAGTTTACAAGTCTTCAGTGCAAATAAACCTTATATTTTCTTTATAACTAACAAAAGAATATATTGTTAAGCATTAAGCTGCTCAAAAATATTGCATTTAACTTTTTAACTTTTATATTTAGACGTCCAAACTAATCTGTTACTGTGTTATTTATTTATTTTATTTATTTATTTATTTATTCTTTTATATTGAGGATAACAGAATAAGCAATCATGTGCTTTTTTTCATCCGGTCCCCGTGTGTATGCAGTTTTGTAAATCTTGTCATCTGTTTCCAATGCCGCAACGGCACACGAGGGCCTACTCTTACGAAAAGCGGAACAGGATTTAACGTGTGCGCAAGATGGTCTGCGTGCGTTCGCACACGGGGCCTCGGTTTAAAGTCTCATCCGAAGGACTTTGGGGAGAGTGGAGTCAGTACTGATGTTAACTCCAGGAGAAAAATCTCTTCCACCGGAATCGAACCCGGGTCTTCAAGTTGCCAGCGCAATGTTCGCGTAACAGAGCCCAACGAAAACTTTGGATTGTCTGCTTTGCCGTAGTGATCACTTGGCTAAAGATGGTCATACAAATGCTTTAAGTTCATCATAATGAGATGAATAAAGGCATTTATTAATGTAAGAATGCTTAAACACATCTTTGATATGATTTTGAAGTTTTCGTGTCGAAACGTAACACAGTTATGCTTTAATTTTCAAAATCCTGTTCTTGGCAAATGACACCAGCAACAATTCATCAATTGCCAGTGAATGTCTACTAAATTCATCCACCAGACAGCATGGACTCAGGACATTTCAAGCGGAAATTCCCGAAAGGAAGCGAGAATAGTGTACAAGTTTGTATGGTGTCACATTCATTTTCATGATGTAATACAGTTACAGGTCGGAGGTCGATTGTCAACTTTCTAGTAAAATCAGCATGTAATCCTACTTAATAGCAATTACCAGCATGAATAATGTTTCTTAATAACTTATATTCACTGTATGATGTGAATTGAAGGAAGATTTGTCCACAAGTTTGAAAAAACTTTGATTCCATGCAGTGTCACGTGTAACGCAGGTTGGGTTTGTTGATTGATCATACTATTTTTTTCATGATGCAATGGATTTTTTTGTTTTGTTATTTGTTACTTGAGAGTAACGTCTGTTTTATGAATATGAAACATGAAATGAGTGAGAAAAACGATCTCAGCAGTGCTGAGCTACTGACAAATTCCTGGTGCTTCGTAGTGTAGCGTGAAACGCAGTGCATCAGATTATTTATTTTAGAATAAAAAACAAAAAAAACCCTTCTAACAGTTGAATTAAAGATTGAAACTTAGATTGGAGGTGCTTGAATGAGTTGAAAGCCTTTGTGAGCAAAAGAATGAGACAAGTTAACTGTTTCAATAAAATTATCAATGTTTCTTTGATGTTGTGGCTTTTGCTTCTGTGTTTGTGTTTTGTGTAACACAGTTACGCTTTCAGTTTATTTTGATTTATTTACTGCAAAATTGTTCTCAGTACTTTTAGTACTGTGTATTTTACTTAAAAAGCTAGGAAACAAATATATAACAGGATAATAGTAAAGATTTTATTTTACAACTCTTTAAAAAAAAAACTGTTTTGGTTAAGGTGTAACTGTGTTACGGTGTCACAAAAATCTTCATTAGCTGAAAATGCACATAAACCTCCAATATGGTAAATCTTGCTTGTCTCTGCTACTAACATGTAAATGTATTATTAACAGGTAAGCCCATGTATATTGTCATTTCATTCAAATCAGAGACATTATGGATTAATTGGTGCAGCAGTGTAACACCAGTTGAGTTACATTTTGACACCCATCACTTTCCATGAGAAATAACAGAAAAACAGGTAATGCCATCAATTGTATTTCTTCTGCAGTTAATTCTCCTTTCCTTGATGTACTTAAACTGTCCACTTTAGAATCCATCCAATACTTTTGAAATTTGAGGTCTTAGGATCTCTTTTAGTGACCAAAAGCAAAGAATGACTCATATATATATATAGTTTATATGATTATAAGTTTTCCTCGTCTTGACTTTTTTTTATATCTTGTTTCAGGTACTGGTCAACGACCCAACGTCTTAGAGATAAGCCCGCAAACTTTGCAGCTGTCTCCTGGCAACTCTTTCACTGGAGGCAAAGTAGTTATCACATGCAAAGACTCCCCGATAAAAGCACCTGCCACATTCTACATTTCATTACACCTATTTCGACAGTTACCTGGCCAATGGCAGTCCTCGATTTCGGCTTTACTTCTGAATGGTCAGGCTCCTGCTACTGGACCTGTGGGCATACCCGGTGCGACTGTGAAGGGCAACGCTACTGCAAGAACTTTGGAGCTGACCATTCCAGATGCCACTTGTGCAGACTCTGGTAACTACAGTTGTAGGATGATTTCTGCGGGTAGCGACTTAAATCCACAGGACTCCTGGAGTTATGAGTACTTCAAGGTGGAAGGTATGCTTTCAAGATTTCTGTCTTTGCCATGATTAAAAGGCTAGTTACAGTGGTTTCACAGTTTAACCAAAATGGACCTATCCCAAACTGAAGCAAAACTCTCAACAACATAGGGATTTTTGTTGGCTTTTTTTCTTTTAAAATTTTCTTTTAGTTACCTGTGGTGTTGTTTGTTTTGTGTTTAGTGAGGCACTGTCATGAAGGCTCACTTTTTTTCTTTTTTTTACCACAAGAAGAATTAGGGAGTGTCTCCGTCCATAGGTGTTCCCACAACCTATGTGGTCATTGGGGAGTGGGGCTTCAGAGACCTTACCTTCTCTAGACCTGCCCCAGTATATTTAGGGTGGAGCCCATCTTCTCCCTCAACTGCCCTACCCTGTCCCTAAAGAGGGCTAGTATCCATTTACTGCTGGGTTAACTGGGGAACTGTTCTGAACAAGGCATTCAAACGGTCACCTACCCAAGATTTAACATAATGATATATACTATAATATACTGTAATATACTATAATAAATATACTGTAATATATAATATAATGTATAATATAACATAATATAACATAATATATAATATAATATATGACCCATTGAACATTGAACAAAGTAAAGGAAGGTGGCAGGATGGTTAAGACGTTCGCCTGCCAATATGTAAATCGTGAGTTTCTGGGTTCTAACCCAGCTCGCCCTTTCTTCCCAGTTTGACGAAAAAATCGAACTGAATGTCAAAGTTATTCGGATGAGACTATAAACCGAGGAGGACCTGTGTGCGAACGCACACAGAACATCTTGCGCACACGTTAAAATCCCGTTCCGCCTTTTGGAAGAGCAGGCCATCATGTGCCGGTAGGAGCGGATGACAAAATTATATATTAAAAAACCCAGCATGCACACAGGTGTCGTGTTTTGACACCATCCCTGAAGGGAAAAAAAATAATGGGTAGGCGCTGCACTTGTGGCGATGCGCTCTCCCCAGGGAGAGCAGCCCGAATTTCACGCAGAGAAATCTGCTGCGACATAAAGTGTTATAAAAATTTTTTAATAATTTTAAAAAACCAACAAAAAACAAAAAAATCTTTTCTTTTTTTTCTTTATTGATGCTTTAAAGATAATGAATTTTATCATGATTTTTCATGATATATCTGTCACTTGTTTTTAGTTGAAGTATCTATCATGTGTCCAGTCTCTAGACCTTTTATCAATTAAAAAAAAAAAATCTGATCATACCTCATTACCAGGCACGTAACATACTTTAATAGCAAAGAGTGTGTCTTTGCAATTAGCTTTTTTAGTTCCAATTTCTGTGGGTCATACCAAAGGGCAGTGTATCCAAATTTTGCAATTTTCATTTATGATATCATTTTTAAAAAATCTGATCATGCCTCATTTTTGCAATTTGCTTTTTAAGTACCAATTTCTGTGGGTCCTACCAAAGGGCAATATATCCAAATTATGCAGTTTTAATTTATCTTTGAAAAAAACAACTGATCATACCTCATTACCAGGCACATTACATACTTTAATAGCAAAGAGTGTGTCTTTGCAATTAGCTTTTTTAGTACCAATTTCTGTGGGTCATACCAAAAGGCAGTGTATCCAAATTTTGCAGTTTTCATTTAGATTTCCAGGATCAAGTCATTTGTTTTAGTGAAGAAATTAAACAGTGTATGAAGTTTTGTGAAAATTATGCTTTTCACTTTTTTTTTAGGTGAAGTAATGAAGCATATTTTGGGTAAAGTTTTTTTTTTAAGTACTGTACTACAAATTATATTTTGGGCTTAGTTATTACATTAAAGAAAAACTATTGACAGAACACTACTGGCTAACATCTCAAAGCAACCTAGAAATTATAAATACAACTTGATAAAAAAATTGATACTGATTATTGATTTATTATTGACAGTTCATAATGATTATCAGACTGCAGAAACAGACTATAGGATGCATGTGTGTGTGTCAAAGTCAAAGTCAAACTTTTATTTCCAGATGGTACATTGAGTAAGCAGTGCAATTGCTTTTTTTCATCAAGCCATCCATCTAGGGACAAAAAAAAAGAAAAGAAGAAAAATCATATAAATATATATATATATATATATATATATATATATATATATATATATATATATATATATATATATATATATATATATATATAATA
This sequence comes from Stramonita haemastoma, assembly GCA_030674155.1. Taxonomy (NCBI): domain Eukaryota; kingdom Metazoa; phylum Mollusca; class Gastropoda; order Neogastropoda; family Muricidae; genus Stramonita; species Stramonita haemastoma. Next base: position 4,603,119 of record CM060343.1, read on the forward strand.
CATATTTGAAAAAGGAAAAACCTTAAGAAGATATGTCGTACAAATGAAAAGATTAAAAATGAAATTGAAAAATATCCACACCAAAAGAAGAAACTACACACACACACACACACACACACACACACACACACACACACACACACACACACACACACACACACACACACACACACACACACACAGATATATATATATATATATATATATATATATATATATATATAATATATATATATATATATATATATATAACCACACGCACACAAAGGAAAATAATGCATGGTTTCCTTAAAAATCGTTTAACACACACACACTACAAACCTGTATCAATTCACTCCTCCAAACCAAGTACGGTGCATACAAAGAAAAACAATACATAACAGAACAATGGATTCGAAGCAGAAAGTATAACAATCACATTCATTTCCTTCCTTTTTCTCAGTCCTTCACTCCCAAGCACTTGTGCTTTTAGATTTACAACAAAAACATGTCAGCGTTCCTTCAAATGAGTGCAAATGTGTGTGTGTGTGTGTGTGTGTGTGTGTGTGTGGTGGTTTAGATTCAATTCTTTTGTTTCGGAAACAAGACAGTCATGTGCTTCAATTCAGTCCCCATGTTCAAATTCAATTTTAAATTCAAATACTTTATTTTCTCAAAGACAGAGAAATTCACACGAGCTACGAGCCACACATAAAAACAGCAAACTTGTAAACATAATATCATGAAAAATGCCACAACATAGTACTTATTCATTTTTACATTCTTCAGGTGGGTTTTTTTTTGTTTGTTTGTTTTGGGGTTTTTTTTTGGGGGGGGGAGGGGGGGGGGTTAAAAAAAAGTTGTTAATTTTATAAATGTGACTTGACATCTGTTGTGTTGTGTAGTGAGAGGAGCGTAGCTTTTCTTTGGTGTAGAGATCTAGATCTATATTATATTATATTATATTATATTTTATATATATATCTATATATATATATCTCTCTCTCTCTCTCTATATATATATAATATATATGCAAGTCCTGTTCATGTGCCTGTTGGGAGTATTACTTTGTTGTAATTTTTGTCCTGCTGTGTCTTGTATCACCAGCCTCTCTCTTGGTTGGTGCGCGGGCGGTGTGTTGTTTGGTCTGGTGCTAACTCACTTGTCAGCCATTGTGGATGTTGGTTTGATTTCAGTGCTGCGTGGATGTTGATTTGATTTCAGTGCTCCGTGGATGTTGATTTGATTTCAGTGCTCCGTGGATGTTGATTTGATTTCAGTGCTCCATGGATGTTGATTTGATTTCAGTGCTGCGTGGATGTTGATTTGATTTCAGTGCTCCCGGGCGCCATCACCCTGGTCCCAGAGCCTAGCGGAAAGTCGCAGTGGGTGGTGAACGAGACTCTGCTGATTCGGTGCAATGGGGCTGTGGGCTCTGTGGATAACAGCACCACGGTCAGTCTCTACTTCATTAACATAGCCTGGGTGCTTTTTGGTTTGTTGTTGTTGCTGCTGCCTGATTTTCTGTGTGGTTCCTGTCCTTTGCAGATCTATATGTGTCTCTTATTTCAATCCTTCCACCCACCCCACCCCACCCCAGCCATAACAGAGATTGGGTAGGCTATGTCGCAGCAGCACCACCACAGTCAGTCTCTTTATGGGTTGTGTTTGGTTTGTTGTTGTTGTTGTTGTTGTTGCCTGATTTTCTGTGTGGTTCCTGTCCTTTGCAGTGTCCCTATATCTATACATGTCTCTTATTTCAATCCTTCCACCCCCCCACCCCACCCCACCCCACCCCAGCCATAACACAGATTGGGTAGGCTATGTCGTATGCTGGGGATTTGCATCCTCAAGGTCAGAAGTCCTCAGGGAGCCTATCAGTGTCGGCTGTTGTGGGGCTACGAGTCGGAAGAGGGGGGTGGGGAAGGGGGTAAGGGGCCGAAGCTTGCAACCTGCTGCTGGGTCCCTTAGATGTTGTTTGAACAGTGACGCTGGTGTGGAGTTAGCATTATAGTAAGGCAGGGCACTGCCTACAGGTTAGCCACGCTACAGATGGAAATAATGGCAGAGATAGAGTTAGAGCAGTGAGACTGAGTGAGACCTCCCCTCCCCACCCTCCCCACCTGGGATGGTGACGAGTGCCATATATATATATATATATATATATATATATATATATATATATATATATATATATATATATCCCTACAGTGACCTTCCATGAACCACCTCCAACTCCAAAGACTTTGACTCCAACTCACCAGACTGGCAAAGGCACAGGAGTTTCCCAAGGGGAGGCGGGGGCTCTTTCTGTATAAATAAATTATAGCATCCCTACCCCCAGGAAATTCTGAGCAAGAAATTTCCGCTTTTCTGTCTTTCTCTCTGTATTTCTGTTTTTCACCTTGCCTTTCTTCTATCTGTCTGGCTTGTTTTCTGCCTTCCCAGTCCCCACTCTCCTGCCTTTTTTCAAGCAAGTCTTTCAGAAAGTATTGTATTTTCACACATATATATATATGACATTTTCTAGTTTTGCCTGTGTTTGTTTGCTCTGGCAACCAGGTAGTGATGCCCTCTCTCCCTCTGGAAAAAGCCTACGTATGACACTTTTAAATCCAACCTCAAGACACACTTATTTCAAACCTATGATTTTCTCCTTTCTGTTTCCATCTCTTATCTGTCCCTGCCTTCAACTTCTACCTGCCAAAGTGTATAACCTTTATAAGTGTGTGTGTGTGTGTGTGTGTGTGTGTGTGTGTGTGTGTGTGTGTGTGTGTGCGTGGTGTGTGTGTGTGTGTGTGTGTGTGTGTGTGTGTGTGTGTGTGTGTGTGTGTGTGTGTGTGTGTGTGTGTGTGTGTGTGTGTGTGTGTGTGTGTGTGTGTGTGTGTGTGTGTGTGTGGTGTCAGTCAAACTTTTATTTCCAGATGGTACATTGAGTACGCAGTGCAATTGCTTTTTTTTCATCAAGCCATCCATCTAAGGAAAAAGAAAAGAAAAAAAAGAAAAGAAAAATCAAAATATATATATATATATATATATATATATAATATATATATATATATATATATATAATGCATATTTGAAAAAGGAAAAACCTTATAAGAAGATATGTCGTACAAATGAAAAGATTAAAAATGAAATTAAAAAATATTCACACCAAAAGAAGAAACCACACACACACACACACACACACACACACACACACACACACACACACACACACACACACACACACACACACACACACAGATATATCTATCTATAGATAGATAGATAGATAGATAGATAGATAGATAGATAGATAGATAGATAGATAGATAGATAGATATACACACACACACACACACACACACCACACGTACACAAAGGAAAATAATGCATGGTTTCCTTAAAAATCGTTTAACACACATACATACAAACCTATATCAATTCCCTCCTCCAAAACAAGTACGGTGCATACAAAGAAAACAATACATAACAAAACATGGATTCGAAGCAGAAAGTAAAACAATCGCATTCATTTCCTTCCTTTTTCTTAGTCCTTAACTCCCAAGCACTTGTGCTTTTAGATTTACAACAAAAACATGTCAGTGTTCCTTCAAATGAGTGCATTCAGGTACAAAAAAAATCGCAACTAACTCGAGTACCAGCATCATCAATTATGTAATTTAAAAAATCAATCAATGAAATAAAAAATACAAACAAACAAAACAAACAAACAAAAAAAAACGCAGAAAAAGCACATAAAAGAAAAAAGTCAACATTTCCTATAACTATATATCTCATAATATACTGTATAAACACACACACACACACACACACACACACACCACACACACACACACCACACACACACACACACACACACACACCAGAACAAACATCCAAACCAAAGAGAAACCATACAATAAAAATCAGGCAAAAAAACCTATTAAATGTATAAGCGCAACCAAACAACATCAACAACAACAACAACCACAACAACAACCACACACCAACTCACACACACACACACACACACACACACACACACACACACACACACACACACACACTTACACACACACACACACACACACACACACACACAACACACACACACACACACACACACACACACACACACACACACACACACACACACACACACACACACCACACACCACACACACACACACACACACACACACACACACACACACACACACACCAAACAACACAAAAACATCCAAACCAAAGAGAAACCAACAGATAAAAATCAGGCAAAAAAAACTATTAACCCTAGTAGCGCTGTTCCCGGATTACTCCGGAGTGACGTAGTAATGCTTTCTGGCGGCTCCCGGAATATTCCGCGATGACGTCGGTGATCGTAATTGAAGGCTTTCTTTCGCTTTCAAAGGTCATCCAATGAACGTGAAGGCCATTGTAGGGCCGCAGAAATGGGTGAAGGTCGTCCGCAGTCGCAAGCAACGAGGATTCTGATTGGTTTAGAGGTGTATTTTTTATTTTTTTTGGACGAACGTCGATCGCCTGAAAACAAAATGGCGGCAAAGTGTTTGCGCTCGTATCACTCGAAGTATTTTTCGAGTTTTTTGACGATATTGACGGCGATGAGGAGTTTTAGAGGCTGGATTTGGTTGAATTAAACGATAATAGAGACGATAAGGTAAGGATTGTGAAATATTTTTGAAAAACTTCGGAAAAATTGATCGCGATCGGACTGAATCGAGCGGCGCTAAGTTTTGTCCAAAGCACTTCATAGCTACCGGGCGATTTCGATGTCATACATTGTTTTACTTTATTTTAACGCAACACGGCTTCGAAATAACTGTTTTTAAGTCATTTCTATATGCTGTCGAGTACTTTGCATCACACGAAATCAAGCGATTGTCGTATTTTCGTCATAGAACGCCGCCAGTTCGCACGAAATAAGAGTTCACCGCCATGACGATCGCGATCGCGTCGATCATTTCGCTGGACTTTTCCGAGTATTTGACGACCGATAAAGCCACGGAAGCTCTTTATTTTTTCAAAACTTATGTCAAGAGACAGTATTTATCGAATCATGACATTTTTGCACCGCAACAACATTGCATATCGTGTTAAAATCAATCTGGGTCACCGACATCGCAACAGTGATTGGTAGTGCACGCGCAGTTTTTAAACTTTATTTATTTTTTACATTATCATAAACACTACATGCTGCTATAAAATTTCACTCTTTTAAAAGCTTGTTATCTAAGCTTTCCAGTGATTTACAACTTTACACACTTAGTTTAGTTTTACATATCAATATCAGGAGTTGTTTGACCCCACCCTACTGCAAATCAACAATGGCTGCTGTTAATTCAGCCAGCAGCTCTAGTACCGCTGCCGTTATTACAGCGCTACTAGGGTTAAATGTATAAGCCCAACCAAACAACATCAACAACAACAACAACAACAACAACCACACACCAAAACTCACACACACACACACACACACACACACACACACACACACACACACACACACACACACACACTTACACACACACTTACACACACACACACACACACACACACACACACACACACACACACACACACACACACACACACACACACATACACACACCAGAATCAAACATGGAAAGGAAAAACCTTAAGAAGATATGTCGTACAAATGAAAAGATTAAAAATGAAATTGAAAAATATCCACACCAAAAGAAGAAACTACACACACACACACACACACACACACACACACACACACACACACACACACACACACACACACACACACACACACACATCGATTGTTATTGCTTTTGATATGACGTGTGTTAGCTCTGAGTTTCATATAGTGAACTGACACAGTCAACTTCCTGTTCATGGAAGGATTTGGCCAAAAGGAGCTGAAATGTATTAAACCAATTAGTGATTGTGTGTTTTTAGGTGGGTTTCTTTGTTTGGGTCTAAAACAATTTTTTTTTTTTTTTTGCTGCCTCATCTTCTGTGACATTCCTGACCTACTCTTCCCACGCCGCTCATCTCAATCTCCCCGCCACAGCCATAGCCAGATTTGTCTTGTCACACCCCCAGGGTCGGAAGTCCACAGGGAGCCCCACAATATCAGGCCACCTTGCTGCCCACTAGCCATAGGGGGCCCTGCACTGCTGCTGGGTCACTTTGGTGGTATTCATTGGTGCCTGTTCTGAGCTAACATATGCGGGACACCACCAACAAAGCCCCCTACTAATAACAGTATAAGCTCATTTACAGAGCCAGACTGAGTGAGTCACCCACCCAAGGTGGTAACCACCACATCATCCCTCCAACGACCATTCTCGTGAACCCCCAACCCCAGAGGCTTTGTCACAAACTCATCACAGGCAGTGAGGCACAGAAGAGTATTGGAAAACTGAATCTGAGGCCACCATGACACCAGAGCAACTGGGGTCACCGAATCAGAGGCAGTTTAAAACAAAAAATATTGCATGATGATTAATGATAATGGGGATGAGTAATGGTGCTGCTATGGAAGTGCACATGTATGTTTTGAAACTACTTGACAGGGTTGTACTCTACGCTACATATCATAATGTATCCTTGCATCAACCAGGCCTGGGAGATACAGACACCTGCAGTTTCGGTCAGGTAATTTGAGCATCTCTCTCAAACTTGCATCTGGAAAGTGGATGAAGCTTGACTCTGTGGTCCCAGACTTCCCAGTGAGCCCACAGCACACTTACTCTGGGTAGGAGCTGGCCAGAGTCTAAAAAAAAAAATCCCTAGGGCTCTTATGGGATTCGAACTCGTGACCTTCCAGTCCATAATCCAAGATGCTAACCCCTGTGCCATGGTGGCTGGTATAGATTTTTGTTTTTTTCTTTTTCGTCCTCAGATCAAGTGGGTATGGGAGTATGCCTACAACAGAAACGGTGTTATTGGCTCTTGGTCAACCTACGAAAACACCAATGACATCAAGGTCGACCCGATGATCAAGGTGAACGACTGTTCCATGCAGCAGGTCAGCAGGCTGACTCGCACGATGGAGCTGTCGGACACGGATCGGGTGTACAGGTGCTACATAACCCGAAACGGCGTGCCCTACACGCAGTTTGCTCAGACGGTGGATGTGGGCTCCGTCACTAGAGGTAAAACTTGTGCAGGCCTGCACTATAGATACAGGATTAGTGAGTCAGGGTTCGCACAAGTCCCTAAAACGCCCTAATTTTGGGAAAGTCGAAATAGGGCCCCTAGAAAGCCCTAAAAATGAGACATATTGCCCTGGAGGCCCTAAAAAGCCCTAAAAATGGAAGTCATGTGTGAGATTTTATTTTAAAAATTAAAAAAAAAAAATCAAAATAAAACTTTGGAGAAATAAATGCGAGAAGCGTGTCCGAAAATCGTATAGAATGCTTGTCGTCTGCTACTCGCGTCAGGCCACCTATTTCGTAAAGGGAGGTAATAGTAATTGCCTCCCTTGGAAATGTGATCGCTTTGCTTCACAAAGGGTGGTGTGCAACCTTGTGCAGACCTGTGAACCTTCCGTATTTGTTCCCGAAAAAGTTGTAAAATAAGAAAATAGAGTTTAATTAATAAAAATCCAATTTTTGTCTAAAAAAAAAACCCGAAAATAAAAAATATAGTCTTCTATCGTGAAGCGATGCCATTCATCTCGCATTACGTCGTCTGCTAGCCGCTGCGGTAGTCGAGTGGTTAGGGCGTTGGACTCGTAATCTAAAGGTTGCGGGTTCAATCCCAGCTTTCGGCTATGGCGTTGTGCCCTTGGAAAAGGCACTTTAAGGCTATTTTCTCACCCCACCCAGGTGTAAAAGGGGTACCAACCTTGTGTTGGGGGTTAACCCTGCGATAGACTGGCGTCCTATCCAGGGGGGAGTCTATGACTCTCAGTCGCTTAACGCCACAGAAACCGGGATAAGCACCGGCCTGATGAGCCTTAGGCTCGGGACAGACTGTAACTGTAACTACGTCGTCTGCTAGGTCCTATCGTTCAATTGTCTTCCCTTACAGTGCATGCGCACAGCATCTCTTTCAAAACAAAATGGCGGAAAGTAGTGTAGACTTTCGCGGAAAATCAGTTCAAAACAAAATGGCGGAAAGTAGTGTAGACTTTCGCGGAAAATCAGACTGCTATGTGCTTAGTGTCACTGGTATTCTGTAGATGGGATGTATGGCTGTTTTTTGCTGGTGAAATGTAAAGTCAATTCCGGTTATATTGTGGAAGTCCTATTTCTCCCGTACAGTCTAGCCTGCAATAACTTGCGTTAACAGCACTGTGGTATATCTCTAACCCTTTTCTTTCCTGGTAGGCATACTAGGGGGCCTCTCAGCGTAAATAGCATCTCCACCTTCTGGAAATTCTGTGTTAGGAGTGCCCTCTTTTCTATCCCTTTCTTTTTTCTGCCTTGTTCCTTGTCTTTCGTCGCCTCCTTCTTGTCGGTTTTCTGTCTTCGTGGTCCATTTTCTCAAATTCTCTCCCACACTGAAGTCTGGTTTGCTTGGCCTGACTTGTCAGGCGCTTTAACAGCAATGTACTCAATTTTCACTGTCTGATGAGCGTTCGAGGAAAAGAAGAAGAAGAAGAACCCCCTTTTTTTTGTCATGGACATTGACCATAGGATGCCCTGATGGGTCAGCCTGTAACAGAAGAGACAGGAACAAGAGTGGGGACACGTGTAATTATCGTAAACATCGTAAACAGGTCTTTTGCTGCATTCGGCTGAAACTTATCAGAAAAGTTACCTTTTTTTTTTTTAAAAACTCGCAAAAAAAAGCCATGTTAGTCTGAACTTTATGGTGTCGTTAAAAAAAAAAAAAAAAAAAAAACCAGAAAAAAGGCAAAAGGTCGTCATGATATTTACTTTTACCTCAACCCCCTGTCTGCTTTACAAGGTGAAGGCTGTTCTTAATCATGGTTCTTAACTTTTTTTGCTCAAGGAGAAGTTCAACATTTGTTGGAACGGAAACGTTCTTTTAAATCAGAATATATGACAGACCCTGTAGAAGAGTGGTAAAGACTGGTTGATTTCAGTCCCATGGGGTCCTTGAAGTTGAGGGTTTGA
>CM060343.1:4617169-4622169 GCA_030674155.1 Stramonita haemastoma
TGATCACCATCATTGCAAGTGTGTCCCACTTCCCTTGGTTAAAATTAACAACAGCCGATTGCTAAAGAATTTCAGAAGGTCAGACTGATAGATCTTATTAAACCTTAGCCTTACGTTGGGTGTGTGTGTATGTGTAATATTGTTTGTTTATCATTTTGTGATGAATATTTTTGCTTTTCAGTTCCTGTAAGTATTGATAATACTTTTAGGTGTATTGCTGTAAGGTTTTTGTTGTTGTTTGTTTTTGTTTTTTTCTCCTGTTGAATATGTTGGTTATCCTCCATGCCTCAAAAGGGGTGAAAGGAATGAAATCTTGAAACTCTTGATCATTTATGCTTTTATTTTGGGGTAATGGAATAAACACTTGTGTCCTTTTGTCATTTAAAAAAAAATCTAGTCCTGGTGTGTATGCCATTTTGTTAATGTTGTCAATTGTTCCCATGGCACACAATAACCTACTCTTCCGAAAAGCGGAGCAGGTTTTAATATGTGAGCAAGATGTTTTGCGTGCATTTGCACATGAGGTCTCAGTTTATTATTGTTGGTTTATTATTGTTGTTATTGTTCATGGTGTTTAGTTAGAGGTGTGTTTTTTTTCTTGATATCCCTATAAGGGCGGGGACTGGATGTAAAAAAGCATGCGAGTGCTTTTTCATAATAATCCTTTAAACAAAAGAATTTTGACTTGAATTGACTTAGTCTCTTGTTGTTGTGTTGTTGTTGTTGTTCTTCTTCTTCTTCCTCTTCTTCTTCCTCTCCTTCTTATGAGTGAGTCTCTGTTTAAAGTCTCATCAATAAATTAATGCAAACATGCATTTATGCACAAGAAGGAGAGTGCCTGTGTGTTCGATGAGCGCGTGTGTGCACATGAGAGTATGCGTAGTCTTCCTGCCTGTGGGATTCACGTGTATCAAAGCTGACACGCACAACAGTCCTGCATTTTGTATTCCACTGTGGTGTGGAAGCAAAAATGATTTAGATTTGGAAACAAATATATCAGTATTGGTGATTATTATAAATTCCTAGGAATAATTTTTATGAATCAAAACGGTAAATTTTGCAAAGGGAAGAAAATGAAATATGAACAAGCACAAAAAGCAACATTTTCTTTTGATGCAGATGAGCAGAAATCAGAATATTCCTGTTGATGTTGCCCTCGATCTTTATCAAACAATGGTTGCTCCAGTATTGTTATATGGCTGTGAAGTTTGGGGATATGAAAATATTGCTATTTTGAAGACATTGCAACTTAAGTTTTTGAAACACCTCTTCAGACTCCAAAGGAGCACAATGACTAATCTGATATATGGTGAAACTGGAGTATACCCCTTGTCTGTTCAGATTGGTGCAAGGTTAATCAGATTTTGGTCTGTTCTTATTGCTGATAATTATTTTTTTTAATTTCATCAAAATTGTATTATGTATTGTACGATTCATATATGAAAAGAGTGTATTGCTTGGAATGGATCAAGAAAATTCATGACATTTTATTTAAAAAAACGGGTTTGTCTGTGTGTGGGAAACACAGACTTGTAAACAAAGATAGTTTATGTGGGAATGTCATAAAGGCTTATGTTTTATCGCAATTGCACAACAAATTTTTAAGAGGGAAAAGTACATTGGTGAGTTAGCATATAACAATATGATATCATTATTTAGATTCAGGTGTATCAATCATTCTTTGCCGATTGAAACAGGACTAGTGAACGGTATTCCGCTCGAAAATCGTCTTTGTAAACAATGTAACATGAAAACGATAGGAAATGAGTTTCACTTTATAATGAAATGCTAAAGGTTTCTGAGCTTTGGAAAATATTCCTACCTCATGAATATCTGTATCCAAGATCCATGTTCATATTTTGTAATATGCTCTTTACTGATTCAATACATTTTTAAAACTAAGCAAATTTCTAGTTAAGAGTAAAGTTGCATGACATTGATGAAAAGTTTGACTTAATTGTCTGTGTGTGGGAAACACAGACTTGTAAACAAAGATAGTTTATGTGGGAATGTCACATGCAGCAATGCCACTCCCCCAAAAGTCCTTATGATACAACTATAAACTGAGGTCCTGTTTGAAAATTCATGCAGAACATCTTGTGCACATGTTAAAACCTGTTCCACCTTTCAAAAGAGTAGGTCATTTTGTGCCGGTGGGAATGGACGTCAAAATTGTGTACTACATGTAATACATACATGTATACAACATAGGAAGGACGGTGGCAGGATGGTTAAGACGTTCGCCTGCCAATATGTAAACCGCGAGTTTCTGGGTTCCTACCCAGCTCGCCCTTTCTTCCCAGTTTGACGAAAAAATCGAACTGAATGTCAAAGTCATTCGGATGAGACTATAAACCAAGGTCCCGTGTGCGAACGCATGCAGAACATCTTGCGCACACGTTAAGATCCCGTTCCGCCTCTCGGAAGAGCAGGCCATCGTGTACCGGTAGGAACGGATGACAAAATTATTATATATAAAAAACCAGCATGCACACAGGTGTCGTGTTTAGACACCATCCCTGAGGGGAAAAAAAAAATAATGGGTAGGCGCTGCACTTGTGGCGATGCGCTCTCCCCGGGGAGAGCAGCCCGAATTTCACGCAGAGAAATCTGCTGTGACATAAAGTGGTATGAAATAAAATAAAAAAATAAAAATAAATAAATAAAATAATTGAGTGTGTGTACATTCAAATTTGCTAATAGTAATAATCGTCATTGATTGCTTGTGTGTTGTATAGGTTGAATACAAGCGCTTTGATTTGGGTGTGGGTTTTTTTTTTTGCACGATATAGCGCTTTATAAATTCCATTTATTATTATGAATTATTATTATTATTAAATAATAATTCATAATAATAATTATTATTAAATTCACAAAACCCCTTGCACATGGGGACTGGATGTAAAATATAATAAAAAACAAAACAAAACAAACATGAGTGCTTATTCATTACCCTCAAAACAAAAGAATCTAAATTCAAATTTTATATCTTCCCCCACTCCCCCCCCCCCCCCCCCCCCCCCACCCTCAAAAAAAAAACAACAGCTGGGAATGAACCTTTCCTGATAAGATGCTGATAGATCATAGTGGTTATGAAGGTTGAGATATATGGATTCCCATGATAAATTGTTAATTGTGAGTCATGTCTGCACACACGCACACACACACTCTGCACGCACGCATGCACACAACACACACACAATGCACACACACACACACACACAATGCCACACACACACAATGCACACACACACACACACACACACACACACACACACACACACACACACACACACACACACACACACACAATGCTCACACACCAACACAGCACGCACACGCACACACACACAATGCACACACATGCACGCATACACACACACACATTCACACACCACACACACACACACACACACACACACACACACACACACACACACACACAAACACACATCCAGAGTGAATTGACATTGAGTTTTATTTGTGTGTATGGCAAAAGACAACATGTAACAACTAATAATACTGACAACAAAAAAGCAGACTTACAATTTTTCTATGTGAACTGAACAGGTTTCCTCAAGAAATACATACACAAAATTCACAGAACTTTAAAAAAAACAAGAAGAAAAGATTTTTTTAAAAACAACCAACTCAAAACAGTACCAAGGACAAAAAGACACACAAAAAACAGGAAAAGAAATGAATTTATAAATGCTTGTACATTACTATGAAACACACACACACACACAAAGTATATCAACAACAGATTTGATTATCACAAAATTCCTAGTTGAACAATAATAGTAAGTACAAAACATTTTAACAACAACAAAAATATCCCATGTATTTAAACAAACTCAACAACAAAACTGGAAAACAAAAAAAAACACAATAAGAGCTATCTCATCCAACTACAACAATGAATAACATACACACGTATAAAATCACCTTTCAACAAATTGTACAAATGTAAAAAGATATCAAAGCACACACACACACACACACACACACACACACACACTCACACACACACACACACACACACACACCACACACGCACCAATCACAAAAAGGTGAAAAAATCCATTTTTGATGTTAATGCTTCCAAATGCTAACTCGATGTCAAGATACCACAGCCAATAACCTCTTCATCCTTTCTTTGAGGGAGAGAGAAAGAGAGACAGAGAAGGGGGGGGGAGAGAGATAGAAAGAGAGAGATAAAGAAAGAGAGAGAGAGAGAGGGCGGGGGTGGATTTGAAAATCCCTGTTTAGTTAGACATGTATATATACTAACCATAATTAACTGACTTAGCAATATTGACTCATTGTGTTGAGGTATTGCATAAGTTTGACATATATATATATATATATATATGGTGAGTATAATTAGGCCAGAGAGTCCTTTTTGACAGGAGGAGAGGTGGGGGGGGGGGGGGGGGAAGGTGCTGTGAGAGTCTAGTGGTTAGAGCGTTGTGTTGGTGATTTGACAGTCCAGGTTCGAGCCACCAGTTCAAGTTGATTTTTTTCCCCCTGGAGTTAACATCAGTACCAACTTCACTCACCCAACAGTCCTTTGGACGAGACTATAAATCAAGGCCTTGTGTTTAAACGCATGCAAAACATTTTACGCACACGTTAAATCCTGCTCCGCTTTTGTAAGAGTAGGCCATTGTGTGCCGGTGTGGAACAGATGACAAGATTTACAAAAACTGGAAACACACGGGGAGTGGATGTAATAAAAGCACACGAGTGCTTATTCCATTATCCTCAATATAAAAGAATAAATAGATAAGTAAAATCAGCTACATAATGTGTGTAATCCCACTACTGATGAACCGTGGAGCTCTAGCCAAGAAATTTTTTTATTTTTTAATTTTTTTTTTATTCTTGTATATCGAGGATAATGGGATAAGCACTGTGCTTTTTTACATCCTGTCCCCGTGTAGATGCAGTTTTGTAAATGTCATCTGTTCCCACCGGCACACAATGGCCTACTCATA
>CM060343.1:4627169-4629669 GCA_030674155.1 Stramonita haemastoma
TGAAGTCAAGTTTAGAATACTCTAAAATGAAGGTGTAGTAGCCCCTTTGAAGAAGAAAGATGGCTGCCTTCAGGGCAAGATAAAAAAACAACCCAAACCCCCCCAAAAACCCAACTACTGTGCAGGTGAAATTTTGCTCTAAATAATCAAGGCAAGAAAACAAGCTTGGACCTCAAACTACAGAAAATCACTGTCGACAACAAACATATCAAATAATAATCACACGCAACAAATGTTAACGGCAGCATTGGACAACGTAGCCAGTAACATCAATCTATCCACGTTCTCGACAAATAACAACTTAATGCGCTCGGCATGTGAAAAACAAACAATAAAAAACCACCACAAACAAGTGTGACCAAAATATAATTTTGTGAAAATCATCTACTGTTTGTTTCCTCCATGTTGCTAACATCTTTGTTACTAGAATCCACAATAATTACGTGACAACATTTTTTATAACTCTGCCACATGTGGTGGGAAAAGGCAAAACACCGAAATACTGATGTGACAAGATTAATAACAAAACTGCACGCGCACACACACACACACACACACACACACACACACTGTGACTGAATGTAAAAAAAGCACACGAGTGCTTATTCCATTATCCTTGATACAAAGGAATAATAATAATAATAATAATACATGCAATTTGTATAGCGCTATTTCTTGTAAAAACAAATCAAAGCGCTTGTAAATAATAATAATAAAATAAATAATAAATAAAATAAATAAATAACATCTCTTTCACAGGGTGGAACTCCTGTTGAACTGGCAGTAAGAAAGAATAAGAATAATAATAATAATAAAATGGAGGCTTATATAGCGCGAATTCCCAAAAACATGGGCTCACCGCGCTGTACAATCAAATCAATTTAAATAGGTTACATATGAACGAATTGGAAACACCTTGTGGATTTCTTTCTTTCATGTCTTCCTGCAAACTGCTTATGATATAATAGCCCCACTGACCGACCACAAAGGCCAAATATATATATCAGGGTTTGGGGGGTTTGGTTTTTGTTGGGTTTTTTTTTTGGGGGGGGGGGGAGGGGGGGGGGGGTATAGATCAGGGTTATTTCTTTATTCAATTTCTGCATCTCCGATAACGTTCACTCCAAGTTCAAATTCAACATGATCTAATAATCCATTCAAATATCAAACACTGTCAATCTGAAAAAACACCACCACCACCACCACCCAAACATTAAATGACAAAAGTGCCTTACCTATTTTATTCTTTGAGGCCGATATGCCCGACCATAACTATAAGGAAGAAGCCAGCCATTCCGTTTAAAAATTTATCATTCCATTCTGCTTAAAAATTAATCATCCCATTCTGTTAAAAAAAATTATCATCCCATTCTGCTTAAGGTGAGACACGGGTCCAAAAGTGGCCAAAATCATGTTTTTATAGAATGAAAAATTGCTGGATACATTTATGGAGATTTCCCTGTGTTAATTTAAAGAATTCAGACCATAAAACATGTCTGTAGCAACAGGTTACTCATACTTGTTAAAAAAAGGTTTAAAAGTTTGAAATATTGAGTTTTGGCGGCCATATTGGCTTGTTTCCATGGCAACAGTGCAGAAAACTGAGTAATTCTTTGATTTTTATGCTTTACAAGTGATGCCCGTTCAATATATGGCATAACTTTTAACATGGGCTTGTCAACAAAATTTATTCAGTTTCGACCCTGGTGTCCCACCTTAATTAAATTTTTATTATCCCATTTCGCTTAAAAATTCATCATCTTCAGGTTACACAAATAAAGAGAAAGGAAAATGAACACTTTAATGTACACATAAAGCCATATGAACAAATAACACTGCATAATGGACAGCCTGTGCATATCCCAGCATCTGCAATATCACTCACTACTTGGTCACCACAACAAAAATACAGACAAAATATCACATAACCTATGAAAACAGGGCAGGGTAGCCTAGTGGTCAGAACATTGCGCTCGCAATTTGACGACCCGGGTTCGAATCCCGTTCGAGAAGATTTTTCTCCTGGAGTTAACATCAGTGCAGACTCCACTCTTCCCAGAAGACCAGTGCTGAAACAAGACAAGGATTATTTATACCACTTTATGTCACAGCAGATTTCTCTGCGTGAAATTCGGGCTGCTCTCTCTCCCCGGGGAGAGCGCGTCGCCACAAGTGCAGCACCTTCCCATTATTTCTTTTTCTTTTTCCTGTCTGCAACTGTATTGGTTTTCCCTATCATAGTTGCTTTTCTTTCTACAAAAATTTGCCAGGGACAACCCCCTTGTTGCTGTGGGTTCTTTTACATGCGCTAAATACTGATGTGTAACACACCGGACCTCGGTTTATCGTCTCATCTGAAAGACTAGCGCCCAGACCACCACTCATGGTGTAATGGATGGGGGGAAAGTTTTGGGCCCAAACGGGATTCAAACCCCCGCAAACTCCAACCTGGACTTTTCGCTTTCTAGACAGGCACGTTACCTCTAGACTACCAATTCAC
>CM060343.1:4634669-4692169 GCA_030674155.1 Stramonita haemastoma
CACAACATTCTATTTTCAGTCACATATTATTGTAGCTAGCTTTAAAAAAAAAAAAAAAAAAAAAAAAAAGTCTCTAAGACTCCATGTTGAAGTTGACAAGAGATTGTCCACATAACTTTGCTGGTACACACTTTCATCCCACACTGAGAAATAATGACAAAAATCAAGGACTAATGTTACACCCGATTTTTCCTACACACTTTTATCATGCATGGAGAAATAATGACAAAATCGAAGACAAACGTTACAGCCAATGGTCAGATAAAAGCCTCATCAAACATGTTCAAAAGAAAAAGAAGTGAGAAAAGAAGTATCTCCAACAGAGCAACCAACAATGGTTGGAGATACAACCAACAATATCAATGTAATATAAAACCAAATATTTGATTCACTACAGCTAAAGCTAGTTACCATGTCACTCACTAAATGTGACTCTCCACCACATAAGGAGTCATTTTGCACCAGAGGCCAATTTTTAGTTATTGATATGTTATAAATTTGCAATATAGTGGCTATACAAGACAAAAAAAAGATTGAAAATTGGATATTTCTATCAAAATTTATTTCAACTTGAAATGATAGACTGCAGGAAATGTCAAACTGAGAAATGGACAAGTGAAGAACCCTAATAAGTGGCCAGAATGAGGGCTTTGGTATTTTTCAAACACGTTTTAAGGCAAAAAGAAACAAAATTATTACTTGATAGTTCATTACAAGATAGTTTAATGGCTATAGTTTTACAATGAATCAAAATCCTAAAATCGACAACTTGACCCCCACCTGCCTTTAAAGGCTTCTAGCGGAAAAGTGGGTCAGGTGCTAAGCGACTCATTTCATGGTGGAGCGTCACAAATGTCTAACTAACGCCATAAGACAACTAACTCATGATTTACAAGATCAAAAAACCAGAAAATAACTGTAACTCACAAACGAATCGATTTGTGATTTTAATCATTGCAAACAAAGATAAATGAACAGACATTTCTGAACAAAAAAATAAAATATTTGTGGCATAAAAAAATGTCTCAAAGGATTTCGCTCACATTGCTGAAATATTAACATGTTGCTGATTGTTGATATGCTGAAATGCAAGTCTGCAACGATCACACACTGATACATATGCACACACGCAGACACAAAGAGAGAGTATTTCTTGTCTGCAGTCATGGCATGATAAAAAAACAACAACACACTAATCATCATTCAAAAAAAAAATCTAGCTAACTTAGACCAAATACTGTCAAGCTACAAAAAGTGAAAAAAAAAGAAAGAAAAAGATCAAGACCAACGAACAAAGCTAAAGTGCAAAAAACAAAATAAACCCAGAGCTCAGAGCACTCGCTTTCCACAAGCTAAGATTAAAGGTCGATAAAAAGGGAGAGCAGAACAAAAACTAGCGCGTGTATGCGAGCGCGCGCGCGCGCGTAGAGTGTGAGTGTTTGTGACATTTTTATTTGAAGTTATCATATAATGTCTGAACAAAATATGAAATGTAGCTATTTCGTGTCTTTGATTATGATTTGTATCAATATGCCTGTCAGTATTGTAATTGTCCTTCAGGGATGATTACAGTGCTTTTGACTTGACTTGACTTGAATCGGTGGTCTGGAGATAACATACCTGCCTACAATAAAGCGAGAAGTCTGGGTTTGAACCTAGTTTGAACCTAGTTTGTCCCCAAACTTTCCCCTGACCTTGAGTGCTGGTCTGAGTACTAGTCTTTAAGATGAGACGATAAACCCGAGGTTGCATGTTCCTATCTTTACCCACACAGCATGCTTACCTCCCCTCCCCCCCCTCAACCTACCCCTTACCAAAAAAAAATCTACAAAAATCCTAAACCAAATCAAATCAATCAAAATAATAAAAATGAAATTCTTCAATCAACTCCTCCCTAAATATACTTTTTATTTAAAAAAAAACAATAACAAACAAAACAAAACAAGACACATACACTGATACCTGCTGTTGATTGAGAGGGTTGGAGGGGGGCGGGGGTGGGTAGGGGAGGGGGATATGTACCACTGCTGATGAAAAAAAAAAAATTCAACCCGATGCTGTTTTTGTTTTTGTTTTGCTTAGGGAGTTCGTACAAAATATATTCAGTATCTTTTGTGTGACAGTTTACACATATAAAATTAATAATAATAATAAAAATGACAACAGTAAATGCAGTCTCCATTTTGTCATGACTTGAAGCCGAATGACTGAACACAAGAGGGTTAAGCACAATATGATAAAACATAACACACTTCCTTCGAGACGATTTGAAGACGGAACAAGCTGCAGATTGGAAACATCCAAACAGATGTATGTCCATTCAAATTCATAACACCCCGACCCCCCTTTAAAAAAAAATCCCAAACAAACACAAAAAATTCACATGCAAATGTCAGTTTGTGCACCGCACGCGCACACACAACACACACACACACACTCAAAAACCAACAAAACATTATGTACAAATATAAAGTCATGCGTCAAAAAAAAAAAAAAAAAAAAAGCCATGACCATGTGATGCAAATAATACTGGGTACAGAGTGAAAAAAAAAAAAAAAAAACAACAACCCCCACACCAACAAATTTTCAAAAAAGCTGGTGCATATAAGTATGCAATGAAATGCATGAAAAAAAAACCAAAAACCTGAACAAAGACCTACTTGTGTAGTAAGTGCAAATATCACCACTGTGCAACAGCTCAGTCACTGCTAATCAAAGCTACGTTTTATATTTTGGCAACAACTTCTTTGCAAAACTGACAAGGAAGTTTTTGTGCAAACATAAAGCCAAAAACAAAAACAAAAATCCTATATTACAAATACAAAAGCAAACCAATTTTTTTTTTTTTCCTATTTACACCAATTCGAAATAAAAAAACAAAACAAACTTAAGCAACAATAACTAGGATTTTCTACATATACAACAAATACAAACAAAACAAAAAAACACACCAGGTAAAACAAATGAAATTTTTCTTTTTTTTAAAGCTGAGAAAAAGAAATCACCTGAATGACAACCAAATCACATAATTTGATGACAATTTCAATCTTTACAAAAACAAAACTAAGAGACTAAAATAATATTCCAATGACTTTCTTCACTTTACAAACAAAGTAACAGACTTCAAGATGATATTCCGCTGATTTCTTCAGTCATAAGTTCGCAAACAATTTTTTAAAAAAATAAATAAATAAAGTAAGAGACGTCAAGATGATATTACAAAGTCACATCGGTACTTACAGAAGACAGAAATTGGTTTCAGAAAACAAACTAGTTCACTACTATTCCAAAGGTTGTTGCTGTTTTTTAAAAAGTCTGAACACACACACACACAGACACACACACACTAACACACAGACACACACACACACACACATATATATATATATATATATATATATATAATATATATATAATATATATATATATATATATATATATATATATATATATATATAACTGATAAGGTAAGAACAGTCCAGATTGTTGAAATGAGATTACTCAAGATTAGGCAAAGGAGATTCATGACCAAAAAAAAAATAAATAAATAAAAAAAATATTAAAAATAATAATAAATAATAAAAAAATATAAAAAAAATAAAATAAAAATTGCAAGAAAGCTAACAAAACACAGTTTTCCTTCAACAAAGATTAACAATACACTTTCTTTTTTTTTTTTAACATCAATAACAAAATGAAATGTATAACAGAGAGAGAGAGAGAGAGAGAAGAGAGAGAAGAGAGAGAGAGAGAGAGAGAGAAAGAGAGGAAGAGAGAGAGAGAGAGAGAGAGAGAGAGAGGAGAGAGAGGAGAGAGAGAGAGAGAGAGAGAGAGAGAAAGAGAAGAAAGAAAGAAAGAAAGAAAGACATAGATGAGAAAAGAAGGAACAAAGAAGGAAAGAAGGAACAGAAGAGGAAAGAGAAGAGTGAACAGACTTGACGCTGACAGACACACTCAGGATAGCCTAGTGGTCAGAACATTGCACTGGCAATTTGATGACCCAGGTTTGAGTCCGGTCGAGGAGATTTTTCTCCTGGAGTTAACATCAGTGCTGACTCCACTCTCCCCAAAAGTCCTTCGGATGAGACTTTAAACCGAGGCCCG
Organism: Stramonita haemastoma; assembly: GCA_030674155.1. Lineage (NCBI taxonomy): Eukaryota > Metazoa > Mollusca > Gastropoda > Neogastropoda > Muricidae > Stramonita > Stramonita haemastoma. The sequence continues at coordinate 4,638,774 of CM060343.1, forward strand.
TGTGCGAGCGCATGCAGAACATCTTGCGCACACGTTAAATCCTGTTTCCGGTTTTCATAAGAGTAGGCCATCGTATGCGGTGGGAAGATGACAAGATTTACAAAACTGCATACACACACAAAAATGCATACACACGGGTACTGGACGTAAAAAAGCACAGGAGTACTTATTCCATTATCCTTGATATAAAAGAATAAATCAAATCAAAACAATACTGACAAACACACTCACAATACTGACAGACATAACAACACTGACAAAATTAAAAGAAAGATCATTTTGACTTGACAAACACACTGACAAACACACTCACAATCACAGAGCAGGACCAGAACACAGAAACACCACTGTAGAAAGTCTCGGTCCCATGCTGACCACTTTGGTGAGATTCTCCCAAATATATATAAAAAAAAACCATCTTGATACCAAAATGCTGTAAAAATACAAGATCCAGATCTGGACTTCTTTGGTACGGTTGCCCCATACATGACGATGGGTCTTTACACCCAAATGCTGTCAAATAAAGTGACTAGAGACATATTTCCAGGTGTAGGTTTTTTAAAAAAGCAATGCTGGTCTCGACTAGAAAACGTCGGCAGATTGACTGCAAGTCTTCATGGAGTCTTGTTCTCTTAGTAAAAACGATAAGTTTTGAAACCAACAAAAAGAAAACCCCACTGAAGTGTAATAACAAGAATCACAACATGCGAACATGCATAATCACAAAAGGAAAAATAAACAAAACATTATTTGTATCAACATACTGCACTCCTATATATATATATATAAATTGTTTGCGTAAGTTTTGTAAAAGATCATAAGCACGCTTGAAGGTGAAAAAAAGAAAAGAACAATGACTTTTTTCAATACCAGTTTGTACAAGTACGTATATTGTTATTGCACCATCTTTGGCAATGTCAAACATTGATCTATATTGTGAAGAAAAAAAAAAAATTGCTGATGAGATAAGATGTCATACATTTCATGTTAGCATTCGTTACGTGTGTTCCATTTCTGTGCGTAGTTAGTCGCATCATCATATATTTTTTATCATCAAACCATGTCATGCATGCATGCGCATGTGGGTTTATGCATGTGTATCTGAATACCCTCACTTGAATGGCTTTTTTTTCAAATCTATTCTTTCTCTCTATCAATGCATTCAGATTTTTCCCCCCATGCGCATAATTATACCTTTGCAATGTGCCCACAGGTGTAAATTACATGTGTTAGCAGTGCAAATTACACATAAGCTCCATGATAATTTACAGGTAAAATTAGTCAAACCCCAATTTTTTTTATTGTTTCTAGGTATAACTGGTTTCATTGATATTTTCCAGTCCTCTAGTCTTTTGTTTATAATACAAGGTAACTCCCCCTCCACCCCCACCCCAAAAACCCCTAAACTAAACCCACCCCTAAAACACCCAAAACAAAAACAAAACAAACCAAATATCCCAACATTTTCCTTGATATTCAAGGCCTTCATATATGAAAAAAATACAACAGATTTAAGTTAAAATGTTACAATGCTCCCTCTCAAATACATAACAACATAAACATATTTCAGAAAAAAGAAAAAAAAAAGGGGTGCGACATTTCCTCACATACAACACACATAAAGAGGTAAAAATTAATCATGTGAGATTCCACCTTTCTTCAATGATTCTCAACAAAAACTCTGCAAATGTTTTCTTTAAAGAAATGCATGAAATGCCAATTTAAAATCCTTCATAATACACACAAAAAAATCTCCCCCCCCAAAAAAAAAGGTCAAAATGACATTAGCTATAAAACATCTAAATCATGAAAACATCTTTAAAACAAATTTCAATCCACAACTATTCATCAAAAAACAAAAAAAACACCACCCATAATAAATGCTATTCCTAATTCTAAATACCAGAACTAATATTAATGCTGTAATTAAACTGTTCTACATGAAACAGCAGCATAAGTCCGTAAGGCTTATCCGAATATTGACGGCTTGAATTTTTTTTTTTAACAACATTAAATCATCTCTGTTATAATATATATATATATATATATATATATATATATATATATATATATATATATAATATATGTATTATATATATATGTATATATATATGTATATATACTGTATATATATATATATATATATATATATATAATATATATATATAATATATAATATATTATATATATATATATATACACAGCTGCACTGAATATGGAATATCAATATTTCCGCATCACAAACAGTTGTATGCCATAAGGGTTGATTTTTTATAGCACCTTTTTTTTTTTTTCCCTTCTTCTTCTTCTCTTTTGTTTATTTTCTTATGTATCTTGTGTTTTGCTTTTTAATGAACATTTTTGCTTCGGCTTTTGTTTTTTTCAGGATACTTTCTCTTTCTTACAAACTACTTAATATGGTTTTAAAAACAGTTTACTTCCATGCATGCGTGTGTGTATATGTGCACAATAATGAAATGTGTATGCATATATTTATTAGTTCAAAAATTTTATGCGTCTCCACGTTCTCTTCATCTGGTCTGTATTCCTCCTTCTTTTTCAGATCTTTTCTTTTCTTCTCTCCTTTCCCTCTTCTTCCATTTGTGTTTCTAAACATAAAACACAACATCACTGTATCCAATATCTTGATTGTCATGTATCTCAATAAACCATATAAAAAAAATATATAGTTGAAAAAAAAAATCCAAGAATCAAATACGAACAGTTAAAGGAGATTCATTTTGACAAGCACTTTGCCCCAAAAAATGAAAATAAGTGTAAAATATATTATAAAAAAACAAAAAAAAACCCACATAAACACACACACACACACTCAATGAAAAACAAACAAACTCAACACATGACTATCAATGACTTGATATGAAGAGAACACCACACTTTAACCCCCCCCACTCCCCCCCCCCCAAAAAAAAATAAAAAAATCACAATACTGATTTTTCAGTTTTTGTTTTAGGGTTTCTTATATATATATATATATATATATATATATATATATATATATATATATATATATATATATATATATATATATATATACACACACAACACAGCATAATCAATGCTGGTAACTCTTTAAAGTCTTCAACCTTTATGACCTTTTAGGACGGGGGGAATGGGGGGGGAGGTGAGTTGTTGGGATAACCGCGTACAGTATATTTTAGATCAAAAGTCAAGCTGGTCCAATCTGACATGAAATGCATACATGCACAGGTACATTAAAAAAAAAATTACCTATGCATGCAAAAAAAAAAAAAAAGAGTTAATGAATAACAGGGGGGGGGGGGGGGGGGCAGAGCAGAGGGGGAGTAGGAGGGGGGGGAGTTTCTTCATTCTGAGAACTTTTTTTTTTATTATTCGTTACCCCACACCTATTACATATTCATGAGCACGTCAGCCAATGTGGTGTTGTTGTTGTTGTGATTAAAATAAGATCCCAGCGGAGATTTCCGATTTAAGAAATGGGTAGGAGGGGAGATCGTTCTCTTTTGAATGTAACGTTTCTGTTCCTTTGAATGATGTGTCTCTAAACCGCTTGGCTGATCAGGATAGTTTGTCACTTGTTTAGCAGTACTTACTTACACACAGCATCTCTAAAAAAATTATTATTTTAAAAAAAAAACTACATCCCCGTGTATTGATACAGGAGGTGAAAGGTCAAGGGTCACCTGGACTGCTAAACCTTCAAGAAAGACAAATCTATCCACACACAGAAAATACCCAGGCCATCAGGTTAGCAAAAATGTCACGCTTAAAACAAAAAGAACCACCAAAGTGTTTTTACAACAACAAAAAAACTGAAACACAAAAGAAAACAGAGATAAATCGAATTCTTTGAGTCTACAAACACTTTTAGGTATGACAGTTAAATCTTTTTCTTAAAATTTTGTTTTAAAAGGATATATAAAAACAGACCCACTAAAAAAAAAATCCAAGAACTACATTTTTTTTCTCGATTTACTTTTAAAAAATGTTTTAAAAGTTTCACAAAATGTATGCTTTTTCAACCTGCAGTTCCGACTGTTTAAAAAAAAAAGAAGCATTTCAAATATGAAAACAATGCTGACATTCAAATCATGGAGTAAAAAAAATGATGGTAAAAAGGTTTAGCACGCTAAAAGTAACCCACAGAGAACCACCCACCCTGGCGCAGTGGTTAGCAATCTTGGGTTACAGACAGGAAGGTTGCGGATTCAAACCCTATCAAAATCATAGAAATTTTTCAGACTCTGGCCGACTCCTAACCCAGAGTGAGAGAGTGTGCTATGAGGCTCAGTGGGAAGACTGGAAACCACACAGTCAAGCTTCATCCCTTGTGAGTTCGAGAGTGTTGCTCAGACTGGAACCACGCAGTCGAGACTTCATCCACTTTGTGGAATGAACGATGCAACTTTGACAAGTGTTTCTCAAATTACCAACACTGCAGAAATAATACTGGGGGGAAACGAACAGCACACGTAAACCAGGACGTCACAGAACACGAGACAGCACACCAACAACAACAACAACAACAACACCAACACCACCACCACAACCAACACCACCAAAAACGCACACACACAGAGCCCAGACGACACGTTCCAGTCTCAAGGCTTGACACAGTTGCTGAGGCAGGAACAACAACAACGACAACAACGACAACTACAAACAACACTAGCACCACCAAAGCACACAGCCAGACAACGGGTTCCACTCTCAAGGCTTGACACTCTTCATCGCCACCGGCACCGGCACTGGAACCACTGACGTCGGCTGACTGATAAACTGCACGGGCGTGCCGATGGCAACGCCAGCGCCGCTGTGTCGTCGGCGACAACCCCTGACCTTTACCCCCACCGCCGCCGCCATGGCGACGCCCTTGACCTGCGCGGCGACCTTGTGCGACAGAAGTCGCGACGGGGCCAGCGTGGCCAGCGGAGGAGAGGGAGGAGGAGGAGGCAGCGTGGAGAGAGAGCTGCTCGGCGATGGAGCACGACGACGCAGCAGCAACAGCCGTAGCCGCGTGGCAGGGTCCTTGATGTTGGAGGAGAGGGTGGGGGGAGGAGGAGACGCTGACGTTGGGGCACGGGGGGACATGATGCCGTGGTCACCATGGTGACGGGGGGAGGGGTAGGGCGGCGAACTCCGAGGCGGGTGTTGCAGGCCTGTGGGTGCGTAGCCCTTGGAACCGAGCGGTAGCTCTTCCGCAGAAGCAGCGTAGGATTTCTTCACCCTGAAAAAAAAGATTTCTTCACCCTGAAAAAAAAGATTTCTTCACCCTTAAAAAAAAAAGAAGATTTCTTCACCCTTAAAAAAAAGGAAGATTTCTTCACCCTAAAAAAAAAAGATTTCTTCACCCTAAAGATTTCTCACCCTAAAGAAAAAAAAAAGATTTCTTCACCCTAAAAAAAAAGAAGATTTCTTCACCCTAAAAAAAAAGATTTCTTCACCCTAAAAAAAAAGGATTTCTTCACCCTAAAAAAAAAGGATTTCTTCACCCTAAAAAAAAAGGATTTCTTCACCCTAAAAAAAAAAGATTTCTTCACCCTAAAAAAAAAAGATTTCTTCACCCTAAAAAAAAAAAAGGATTTCTTCACCCTAAACCAAAAAAAGAGATTTCTTCACCCTAAAAAAAAAAATCTTCACCTAAAAAAAAAAAAAAAAAGATTTCTTCACCCTCAAAAAAGATTTTTTCACCTTAAAAAAAAAATTTCTTCACCCTAAAAAAAAACCAATTTCTTCACCTAAAAAAAAAAGGATTTCTTCACCCTAAAAAAAAGAAATTCTTCACCATAAAAAAAAATTCTTCACCCTAAATAAAAAATTATTCCCCCCCTCCCTAAAAAAAAAGGATTTCTTTACTCTAAAAAAAAAAAGAACAGATTTCTTCAACCTAAAAAGAAAAATTTCTTCAACCTAAAAGAAAAATTTCTTCAGCCTAAAAAAAAAAAAAAAATTTCTTCAGCCTAAAAAAAAAGATTTCTTCACCCGAACAAAAAAAAAAAAATTCACCTTTAAAAAAAAAATTTAACCCTAAAAATTTTTTTTCTTCACCCTAAAAAAAAAAGAGAAAAAAAGATTTCTTCACCCTAAAAAAAAGAGAAAAACAGATTTCTTCACCCTAAAAAATAGAGAAAAACAGATTTCTTCACCCTAAAATTTTTTTTTTTTAAGATTTCTTCACCCTAAAAAAAAAAAGGATTTCTTCACTCTAGGTGTGTGTGGGTGTGGGAGGGGCGGGGGGAGTAGGTGTGTGTGGGGGTGTGTGGGGGGTGGGGAGGGGGAGGGAGACAAAAAAAAAAAAAAGAAGAAGGTGGCTGCTGACTCTCTTGCTTGTGTGTTGGGTTTTTTTTTTTTTTCATGACTGTGGTTGATTGTGTTAAAAGGAAAGAGATGTGTGTGTTATGTGTGTGTGTGATCCTCCTCCTCCTCCTCACCATCATCATCATCACCACCATCATCACCATCATCGTCATCATCACCATCATCATCGTCATCATCACCATCATCACCACCACCATCATCATCATCAATCCTCTCCTCCTCACCGTCATCACCATTCTCCTCCTCCTCCTCCACACCAAACACCATCACCCTCTTCTCCTCATCACCATCACCCCTCCTCCTCCTCATCGTCATCACCATCCTCCTCCTCCTCCTCCTCCTCACCATCATCATCATCGTCATCATCACTTACTTGGAGGCCTCGTTTTTGTGGCCGTGTCTGGCATGGTATTTGATGCCGTTGACGTTTTTGTAGCGCTTCTTGCAGCCAGGCACCGGACACCCATAAGGTCGATCCCCTTCCATGTCACGCTCGCGACCTCCCATCATGCTTTGAGGCAGAGAAAGAAGAAGAAAAAATTTTCAAGTTAAATCAGTGTCCTCCATTATCTTCGATATACACACACACACACACAAAAAAAATTTTCCCCTTCCATGTCACACTCGTGATCTCCCATCATGCTTTGAGGCAGAAAGAAAAAAATTTCAAAGTTAAATCGGTATCCTCCATGATCCTCGATATAAAAAAAAAAAGAAAAATGTATGATACAGAATTTCAATGCTGTGAACTCAAGAGTAGGTTCAATTCAACCCTCTTAGTCCCGATCGGGGATTTGCCGGGATTGAATAATTACCCCCCCCTAAATCCCGATCCGGGATTTGCCAGGATTGAATAATTACCCCCACCTAAATCCCGATCCCGGGATTTGCCAGGATTTACACACAGTTAGATTTCCATCACGCTGTGACCATCACTAATTGCTACCACATGTCAAAGCTCTATCAGGCCAGAAGGAGAAACTTGTAGAGTGTCTGGAAGTAATTATAGCTGCTGGTATGTACTTAGAAGGAGGAAAAGGCCAGCCAGCATGTGTGCCTGACCTGATTTCGTGATGGAATGTGAAATCTAGGGGCAGTTTGTGTTCAGAGAATCCAAATGCAAGAGAGTTAATTCAGTAAATGATCAAACAGATTCTCACACTCTCGCTCTTAAATACTTCTTCTTCTATCCCGTAGTCTATTTAGACCGTAGGGGCACCACTGAAGACCTCGCAACCAGCTCTATCCATTTCCCTCTGTCCTCGACCTTTCTCAGGGTGTCACTCAGCCTGAGGCCTGTCCACTCTCGGATGTTGTCCTCCCATCTCTTTCTCTGCCTGCCTCTCCTTCTCCTGCCTTGCACAGTTCCCTGCAGAATCGTCTGGGCAAGCTCTGTTGATCTTGCGACGTGCCCATACCACTTCAGTTTTCGCAAACTCTTAAATACTATAGTGTCTAAAAACAGAGAAATTCATTTAGGTAAGTGTTGGTGTGGGAAGGGCATTTCAGTGAGAAGTTTCAGACAGACGAACAATGACGACTGAAGAAGCTTAGAAGGTGAGGTCCCTAGTGGTGATAGCCTAGTGGTCAGAACATTGCACTGGCAATGTGACCACCCGGGTTCGATTCCGGTTGAGGAGATTTTTCTCCTGGAGTTAGACACCATTGCTGAGGAAAAATCGGGGAGTTAAGAGTCCCCAGGGCGACTCAGGGCTGTATATATAAAAAAAATAATTAAATAATGGGTGGGTGCTGCACTTGTGGCGACGAAGCACTCTCCCCAGGAAGAGAGAGAGCAGCCTGAATTTCAAGGCAGCAGAGAAATTTGCTGTGACATAAAGTGGTATAAAATAAAATAAAATAAAATAAAACAGTAAAACAGGAATATTCCAGAAGATGAAGCAGCACAGAAAAAAAAAAAACAACCCACCAAAACATTCAGGTTCTTACTTAGGGAACGGGATAGCCAAGTGGTCAGAACATTGCGCTGTCCATTTGACGACCCGGGTTCGATTCCCGTTGAGGAGATTTTTCTCCTGGAGTTAACATCACTGATGACTCCACTTTCCCCAAAAGTCTTTCGGATGAGACTATAAACTGAGGCCCCGTGTGTGAACGCACGCAGAATATCTTGCGCACACGTTAAATCCTGTTCCGCTTTTCGTAAGAGTAGGCCATCGTGTGCCGGTGGGAACAGATGACATTTACAAAACTGCATACACAGAGGGACTGGATGTAAAAAAGCACACGAGTGCTTATCCCATTATCCTCGATATAAAAGAATTAAATAAATAAATAAAATAAATAAATAAATTAAAATAAAATAAAATAAAATAAAATAAACTAAACTTACTTGAGGATGACATCAGAGGGGAAGTCCTCTTGCGTAGTCCAAGAATCATCGCTGTCGTCGTTATCACTTTTAATTGATTCGTCGTCAACTTCGCTCTCTGCAACATTGCACACAATGGAAAGAGCTTTTTTTTTTTTTTTTTACCTTAATTATGGGTAAAAATGGTCCACCTTCACAACATCTCAAAATTGGTAAACCTTAGAATTCTAGCCAAGGAATAGAAAAAAAAGAAGATTATTTTTCATAGTCAAGTCTAAAAAAAACCCTGACAAACTGACAAAAACATGCACATACTAAACAATCATTATAAAGGATTTTTATAATTAACTGGTAATATATTTTCCCCCCAATTCAATCTAAAACATAAAGACAATGTCTACTAATATGATAAAATATCATAGACCGTCAATATCTTTTTATACCAGACTTCTTTGTTTCTCTAAAATCCTAGCACAAAAATAACCAGGATCATAATATCTGCAATAAAGATAACACACAAAATAAACTAATACACACAATACACATGCACTTACACAGACACACACAGACACACAGACACACAGACACACACACAAGCACACACACACAGCTAACAGAAACACTGGAGACAGAGAAGTGAGGTAAGTTAAGCTGTGGTTACCTGTGGGGGTGCTCTCAGGTAAGGACACAGCGGGGGAATGTGCCCTCAGTCGCTTCTTCTGAATGTCGTACTGTTCCCTCTTGTCCGCTTCTGTGTAGAACCTGCAATGTTATAATAAATAGAATGTGAGGAGGATGGAAGTCAGCACAGAAAAGAGTAAAGTAATGGTCAACAGTGCAAACGACACCACAACACAGATCTACATGAATGGCCAGCAGCTGGAAGAAGTAGACGCTTTCAAATATCTTGGCGCTATCCACACGAAAGATGGACACTCCACCACAGAGATCAAGACCAGGCTAGCCATGGCAACATCAGCTATGGCAAAACTGAACAAGATATGGAGAAGCGACAACATCAGCTTCAAAACAAAAGTCAAATTGTTCAGATCCCTGGTCATCTCCATCTTGCTCTACGGCTGCGAAAGTTGGACAATGACCGCTGAAACCACCAAGCGGATCCAGACGTTCGAGACAAAAGGCTTCAGGTGACTGCTTGGAATTTCCTGGAAGGATCGGAAAACAAACATGTATGTGCGAAGTCAAGTCGCACTGCTGGCTGGTCCTCAGGAACCCCTGCTAGCCACTGTCAAGAAAAGGAAGCTGGCATGGTTCGGCCATGTCACACGCCATAACACCCTCCCCAAGACAGTCCTACAAGGAATGCTAGAAGGTGGCAGACTCCGAGGCAGACAAACCAAAAGCTGGATGGATAACATCAAGGAGTGGACCCACCTGGACAGTCCAACACTCATTCGGAAGGTGGAGGACAGGGCTGGATGGTGATGGCTGGCTGCAGAATCGTCTCTTATGTCTCCTCCACGACCGTTCTGGTCATGAGAAGAAGAAGAAGAAGAAGAAGAAGAAGAAGAAGAAGAAGAAGAAGAAGAAGAAGAAGAAGAAGAAGAAGAAGAAGAAGAAGAAGAAGAAGAAGAAGAGGAGGAGAGGCAGGATGGAAAGCAACACATTTCCCTGTCGAAGTTGGCTGCAGAGGTTTCATTGCAATGAGCGTCAGAAAGTGGTTGAAAACGGCTGGACTTGGACCAAAGAAAGAGAACACCGTGACAAAAGAACTGCAAGAAACTGTCGAGAAATCCAGTCATTGAATCTGGTTGAAGAGAGAGGACACCAGCTGGCATGAAGCCTGAGGTTGACAAGAAGGCTGACAGGCAACCTGACAGGGAGACCTCACATCAGTGAGGGGGCTCGGTGTGTCAAAACAAGCTGTCGAGAGGAAGAGCCCGAAACGACACATTCGCTCTTGACGATCTCCCTGTGGGATTCGCGGCTGTTTTCATCATCAATAATAAAATGCAGGCTTATATAGCGTGAATTCCACAAAAACATGGGCTCACCGCACTGTACAATCAAATCAATTCAAATAGGTTACATAATTATGAACATGAAAACTTTGACTAGCACAAAAAATAAGGAAAAAATGCATGCACATACAATACACACGTTCCTCAGTGTTTCCTCGCGAGTTTATTTTATTTTTATCTATTTTGTTTTATTTATTTATTTTATTTTATTTATTCTTTTATTCACTGACAAGTTAAGCAGCGTTGAGCGTGGTTACCGGTTGGATGGGTGACCGTTTGCGCGCTTTGGCTTCAGTACAGTCCCCCCAGTTCACCGAGCTGTAAATGGGTACCTGCCCTCTTTAGGGTCAGGGATGGTAAAGCAGCGAAGGAGAGGAGATGGGCGCTGCCCTCAACATGCTGGCCCCTAGAGAAGCTGAGGTCTCTGATGCCTTGCTCCCCTACGACCACACAGGTTATGGGACACCTTTACCTACCTTTACCTTTGTTCATGTGCTCATTTTATTTTGTTTTCTTTGCTGCTGTTCATTGTGATGTTTGCTAATGAAGGCTCATTGTTTGTTAGGCTGACATGTGGGGTGACTGCTTCGTTGTTTTGGTCATAGTTATCAATATCATCATCATCATCATTATCCTTACCATGATCATGATCATGATCATGACCACCACCACCACCACCACCACCACCACCACCACTCACTCTCTCACTCACTCACTCAGTCCCATGTCCCAAAGGACGTAGGGGGGACATGAGAAAAGATGCAACAGAGATCTTTTTCCATGCTTCACAATCCTGTGTGGCTAGTAGGAGGTGTTGCAGGGGTTGGGCAGTCCAGTCTTTGATGTTGTCAACCCATGATTTCTTTTGGCGGCCTCTTCTTCTCTTGCCCTCGACTGTTCCTTGCAAGATGGTTTTTGCTAAGGTGTTGTGTCTTGTGGTGTGACCAAACCACATCAGCTTTCTCCTCTTTATGGTGGAGAGCAAGGGCTCTTGGGCGCCCACACGCTTTTTGATTTCTTCTTTCACATAGTTATTGGTCTTATGTTCTTTGTATGATATATTTTAATTATTAATCCTAGCTGACCAACCTGAGGATGTAGGAGAGAGGCAGTGATGGCGGCTTGTCCTCCTCCTGTAGCTCCAAAGACCTGGGATCTGTGTCTGAAAATTTAATAATGTTTTTTATTCATTTATTTAATTACTTATTTATTTTTTAGTTGTTTTTTTAAAATTTATTTATTTATCTATTTATTCATTTATTTACTTATTGAATTATTCTTTTATATCAAGGATAACGGAATAAGCACTCATGTGCTTTTTCTTTTTACATCCAGTCCCTGTGTGTATATGCAGTTTTTGTAAATTGTGTCATCTGTTCCCACCGGCATTCGATGGCCTAATCTTATGAAAAGCGGAACAGGATTTAACGTGTGCGCAAGATGTTCTGCATGCGTTCGCACACAGGGCCTCGGTTTATAGTCTCATCGGAATGATGTTCACTGGTCATGAATTTAAATGAATATATATAAATGATACAAACACAATACTGCAAGGCACTGTCCAAGGAGAAAGAAAAAGAGGCAGACCAAGGAAGAGATGGGAGGACAACATTAGTCACGTGAATGGACAGGCCTTGAACTCAACCAAATTTTGAGAAAGGCAGAACAGAGGGAGGAATGGAGGGAAGTGGTTGTCAAGTCTTCAGGATCGCCTGACTAAGGGATAGATACTAAGATATATATATATATATATATATATATACATATATATATATACATACATATATACATATATATATATATATATATATATATATATATATATATATATATATATAACATTTTTACTTTCTCAAAGTTCTCAGTATTTCATTGGCCCAAGTTACGTTTCATTTCCTTTTATTCTATGAATCTTAATTATACACTAACAGTGCGCGCACACAAGGGTGCACACACAGTCACACACACACACAGAGTCACACACACATGCACACAGTCACACACACATGCACAGTCACACACATACATACACACACACACACACACACACACACACACACACACACACACACACACACACAGAGTCACACACACACACACAGAAATAAAGAGGAGAAACTGGTGAAAAAACACACGTCACATTTTTCTTTAAAAATAAAGAATTGATTATGCATTTAACATAACATTTAAAAGGGAAACAATGGCATGATTTGAACACACACACACTCTCTCTCTCTCTCTCTCTCTCTCTCTCTCTCTCTCTCTCTCACACACACACACACACACACACACACCACACACACACACACACACACACACACACACACAGAGGTTCTTGTGCACATCATCAATAAGGGAGAGGGAGACGGAGAGAGATTTATTTATTTATTTATTCTTTTATATCGAGGATAACAGTCCCCGTGTGTATGCAGTTTTGTAAATCATGTCATCTGTTCCCACCGGCACACGATGGCCTACTCTTACGAAAAGCGGAACAGGATTTAACGTGTGCGCAAGATGTTCTGCGTGTGTTCGCACACGGGGCCTCGGTTTAAAGTGAGAGAGAGAGAGAGAGAGAGAGAGAGAGAGAGAGAGAGAGAGAGAGAGAGAGAGAGAGAGAGAGAGAGAGAGCAGAGACACAAGTATTGAACAAAATCTAGATCTTGATTAATGCAGTGCAGTAATTTACCAAACTAGCTGTTTCCTCACAGTGAAAATTGACAGAGCAGCATATTTGTGTTAGATTGTATTTTTTTGTTGTTTTTCATTTTAGACAACAATTATCTTTTTTTTTAGGGTGTCAAGTGTAATTTTTTTTTTTTAGTTTTGTAGCAGTTCTGCAATAAGAGAGAGAGAGATGAGAGGAGAGAGAGGAGAGAGAGAGATGAGATAGAAGAGAGAGAGAGAGAGAGAGAGAGAGAGAGAAGAGAGGAAAGAGTAGAAGAAGGAAAGAGAGAGAGAGAGGAGAGAGAATGAATAATCTTTATTTTTCAAGGGTAACAGTAGTATTTTACATACTTTTTTTTCATAGGGCCTGCAGTGAAGAATTTTTTTATATCATACTCGGATCCTTTTTTTTAGTCCTGTGTAGCAGGAAATTGCACGACGAGAGAGAGACTCAAGAGCTGGGCGGTGGAGCGAGAGAGAGAGAGAGAGAGAGAGAGAGAGAGAGAGAGAGAGAGAGAGAGAGAGAGAGAGAGAGAGAATGAATAATCTTTATTTTTCAAGGGTAACAGTATGTATATTTACATACTTTTTTTCATAGGCCCTTAGCAGAGAGAGAGAGAGAGAGAGAGAGAGAGGAGGAGGAGAGAGAGAGAGAGAGAGAGAGAGAGAGAGAGAGGAGAGATAGAAAGAATGAATAATCTTTATTTTCCAAGGGTAACAGAGTAACTAAGCATTAACATACTTTTTTTCATCCGGCCCCTTGCCCCTGGTCACCGCACCCCCCCCCCCCCCCCCCCCCCCCCCCAAAGACCTCCCGTGCCCCCTCAAAAAAAAAAATTCACAGAGAGAGAGAGAGAGAGAGAGAGAGAGAGAGAGAGAGAGAGAGAGAGAGAGAGAGAGAGAGGAGAATCACCTTCTCCCCCCCTGCAGTTTGAGTTTTTCTCCCCAATAGAACAAGCACAGAGTGAAGTACCGACCACCTGTATGGTTGCAGTGGCACGTGCTGACCCTAACACTTCCCCCAAAATGTAAACAAAAGCCCGACTGCCCACAGGTTAGTCAGAGAAAAGTTTGTAAGTAACGCAATTGAACCACCAGCAACGATGAAACAAATCTTACCAATGTGTGTGTCTTCTATGTGTTGAATTAAATCTGCTAGGGTTGAAAACGTCAATCCACAGCCTTGAAATGTGCAGTTATTGACGAGAAACACCGCCATGATTGTTGCAGAGTGCAGCCTCGCTGCCGTTTCACCTGTGACCCAAGATAAAAAAAATTCCCTGGAAAAGTATTACACTTTATTTTTCAATTCTGCAATTCTTTTCATTGCCATAGCCTCTATGAAGAATAATTTTATTGTTTTATTCATTGAAACACTAAAATTATGGCTAGGTTCTGTAGGCTAGGCCGAGCCTAGTTCAGGGTTCATTAGGAAACAACCTTTGGTCGGTACGCATGCGCACTGTGGTATTCTCCTTGATCATTTTCACCTCTAAGGGTAAGGAGTTCTGAAACCAGACAAGTCTGCCGGTATCGTATTATTTTCACAAGTTGACTTGCCATCGGCTTAATTGAAACAATCTCACGTGTTCTATTATTCCATTCAAAACAATTTTAGGGCCCGTCTGTTTTTTCTCTGTAGTTGTTGTCGTGACTTGATGTTCAAGTTCACAGTCTGACGGAGCCGGCATCTCTGTTGCAGGTTGACATCAACGAACTCTACGACACCGCAAAATGTACGCTTGTGCACGATTTGTTCCAGCTGTCCGCAGCATGGTAAGTACATGCTTTTATATGCTGCAATATTGCGTACTGACAGTGGGAACTTTTATTGTTATGCTTCAAGCCGAAGGTCACTGCCTATCATGTCTGTGCTCGCTTATAGTTGTTCGCCATGATCGACTTCCTAACTTCGGCTATATTGTTGTAAAGCAATGTCTGAAACCAGTGAAAGAAAAGAAAACCCTGTAGGGCCGTAAAGAAAGCGTAAACTGTATCATATGCAGTATGACTGGGTTATTTTTTGCCATTGATCTTGAGGGCGCAGTGGTCGGCCGACTGCTAGCCTACGTGTGTTGTTTTGATCAGATCAACTAAGGCAGCTGACCCAATGACCTTCATCAAATCATGTTCATTTTCTCATTTAAAAATGATAAAAACACGTTAAGATACTTAAAACACAGAGTTTTGGCTGGGCCTGCTTTGTTTCATTTGATGACATTGAAAAACTGCATTACGAAACATTGTAAACAGTTGTGTACACTGGCTACAGTTTTCACAGTTTGCTTGTGTTGTCCAAGATGTTTACAATAGTAAAATACAAAGCCCAGGTTATTTGGAAAACTACTATCATGAATTTGAAAGGTACTAATTTATCTATCCTGTTGAATGCATAGGGTCTACAATATTTTGCATAATGAAAATGTTGACATAGATTTATAGAATGATAAATGTCCATCATGTTTCAGTGTTTGTGTTGTGTTTCTCACTTTCTGTCAGTATAGATCTATCTTTCTACTTAAACATTTGTTCCATCCAGAACCAACCTGTCAGTTTCATAAAATGTGAAAATAGTGCCATTAATCCACAGCTCTGCTAACCTGTTAGTGTTACTGTTACTGTTAGCCTACTAGTGTTAGTTTATTTTGCTGGTTCAGGTGGTTGGAAGATTCAGGAATTCATTCTAGATAATAGTAATGGTATAAATACCACCCTGTTCACAAGACACCATTGTACAAGTTTGTGAATTTTAAGGGAGCAGACTGTTGTTGACAGTGGTAACTTGTAAGGAAAACTTTAGCGCTTTTTTTAAATTCTAAAGATAGGGGTTTGGGTAATAGACTACTACATCAGAAAAATCCACATGCTGCTTATTGCAAACTGAAATTTGTTTCTTCTTGACCATGGCTATATTTTCCCCCTCCCTCCGCTGTGTATCACTTCACTGATCTTGTAGATCAAAAAATGTTTCTTCTCATTATTTCAGATATTTTTAATGTTGAACATTCGTTGGGGGGGGGGGGGGGGTATATCTAGCTTTGTTGAATAAGCCAGTTTACTGTGGATTCTTGTGCTTTGCTAACTTACTGTGAATGTGTACATAGCAGAGAAATCTGCTGTGACATAAAGTGGTATGAAATAAAAGAAAAATATGTATGTGTGTTACAGGCTGTGGCGGGGAGCCGAAGCCTGGTGAGACCCCTAAGCAGTTCAGTCATCACAAGCAGGCAAGAGGTAAATAGCAGACTTTTATCATTTCCTTCCAGATTTCATGTATGAAAGAAAGGCTGCAATAAATGGCCTGCAGTGTCCTATTTTAAAGAATTGCAGCTGTGTACATGTAGGTAACTTTTTACCTATCGGGTAGAAACTGGTTTCATGATTTTTTTTTTTTTTAAATCATTTTTTAAATTTTGTTAGGGAATAGCAAAAACGAATATAAGAAACTGGATTGATCATTTCTGTTTGTGATGTAATATTCATCAATTCTATTTCAGACAAATGGCATTCAGATTTATCAGAAGTAAATTCTTGTAAGTGCAAAGCAAAATTCTTTTGGCTGGGGGTTTAATCATAGTCTGGCAAAAGTTGCAGAAATACTAGTCCTTTTCTCCTTTATAAAGTAGTTAATTTAGGGCTTGCGTTTCTTGTTGCTATTAGTTGATTTTCAAGTAATTCCTGGATTACAGATGTAAGTTTACAGCAGTTTCAGTGTTAAAAAGTTTTCTTGTTCATATCTTCCTTGCATTGTCCATAAATCCTATTGTGCCTAGTTAATTAAGTTACCTGCCAGGTGTGCATTGTAGACCCACATTAACTTTATACCTTTTGTTCATGAATATCCTCCTTGCATTGTGCATAAAACCTATTGTGCCTAGTAATGTTACCTACCAGGTGTGACCAACTCTAACTTGATACCACCACCTGTTGCTCATCAACTGGGTTGGTGTGCAGTACTGTGATGATCTTGCAGGTGCCAGCTGACAGATTAGCCATCAGGAACTCCTGGAACGGTGTCAACTTCTCTTCACCTAGCATGTCTGCTCTCCTTAGTCAGGTGAGTTCACTTCTGGCAGCATTATGTGGATTTTTTTTTTTTTTTTTTTTAATTCTTTTATATCGATAATGGGATAAGCACTCTTGTGCTTTTTTACATCTAGTCCCGTGTGTATGCAGTTTTATAAATGTCATCTGTTCCCACCAGCACACGATGGCCTACTCTTACTAAAAGTGGAACAGGATTTAACATGTGCGCAAGATGTTCTGCGTGCGTTCACACACTGGGCCTCGGTTCATAGTCTCATCCGAAGGACTTTTGGGGAGAGTGGAGTCTGCACTGATGTTAACTCCAGGAGAAAAATCTCCTCGACCGGGAATTGAACCCGGGTCGTCAAATTGCAAGCGCAATGTTCTGACCACTAGGCTATTTCCGTCCCCGGGACGTCAATTATCCTGCAACACCAACACTTATCACAAAGCACGAAGAGTGTTAATCCCATTATCCTCGATATAAAAAAAAATTAAAATGTGGCTGGTAGTGATAATGATAAGTGTTGGTGTTGAAAGGATAACTGACATACTGCTCGTAGTGATGATCAGACATATTGACATGTAGTGATGATGATGATTGTTTGGTGTTGAAGGATAACTGACATATAGCTCGTAGTGATGATCAGACATGTTGACATGTAGTGATGATGATGGTTGTTGGTGTTGAAGGATAACTGACATATAGCTCGTAGTGATGATCAGACATGTTGACATGTAGTGATGATGATGGTGGTTGGTGTTGAAGGATAACTGACATACTGCTCGTAGTGATGATCAGACATATTGACATGTAGTGATGATGATTGTTGTTGAAGGATAACTGACATATTGCTCGTAGTGATGATCAGACATATTGACATGTAGTGATGATGATGGTGGTTGTTGGTGTTGAAGGATAACTGACATACTGCTCGTAGTGATGATCAGACATGTTGCAGGTAGTGATGATGATGATTGTTGTTGGTGTTGCAGATTCGATCTTTCCAGACCAGCGCCACACAGCGTGATATTGATCAGGCAGCCAAGTACATCGGCGCTGGTGCTGCCACTGTGGGAGTGGCCGGCTCAGGTGAGGCCCACACCCACCCTCTTCTTCTCTTCACACACTCACTCACTCAGTCCTCATGTCCCAAAGGACGTTAGGGGGACATGAGAGAAGACGCAACAGAGATTTTTTTCCATCTTCACGATCCTGTGTGGCTAGTAGGGTGTTGTAGGGGTTGGGCGTCCAGTCTTTGATGTTGTCAACCCATGATTTCTTTGGCGGCCTCTTCTTCTCTTGCCCTCGACTGTTCCTTGCAGGATGTTTTTGCTAGGGTGTTCTGTCTTGTGGTTGACCAAACCACATCAGCTTTCTCCTCTTTATGGAGAGGAGAACATCTTGCGCACATGTTAAATCCTGCTCTTCTTCTCTCTTCACACACAGCAGTAAAGTCCCAATCCGGGATTTGCTGGGATTGAATAATTACACCCCCCCTAAGTCCCGATTGGGATTGAATAATTACCCCCCTAAGTCCCGATCCGGGATTTGCCGGGATTGAATAATTACCCCCCTTAAGTCCCCATCCAGGATTTGCCAGGATGTACACACAGTAGATTTCCATCACACTGTGACCATCACTAATTGCTACCACATGTCAAACCTCTTTCAGGCCAGAAGGAGAAACCCTGTAGAGAGTCTGGAAGTAATTATAGCTGCTGGTGTGTACTTAGGAGGAGGAAAAGGTGAGCGAGCATGTGTGTCTGACCTGATGGAATGTGAAATCTAGGGGCAGTTTGTGTTCAGAGAATCCGAATGCAAGAGGGTTAAGTTATGGATGAAGTTTCATACTATTTTCAACATTACAATGTTGGTAAAATTTGGGGGGGGGGGCTAAACAAATCAATTAACTTGAAGTGGTGGGGTGGTACTTTCTTTGTATGCCCATGAAATGTCGTTTACTCTAGCACAATTTGATTCTCTCGTTTGGCAGGAAAACTGTACCAGAACAAGAAACATTTTGGGGGGGGGGGGGGGGGGGGGGGGGGGGGGGGTAGGTTGACTTTTTGTATACATAACGCCTTCCCATTATTTGGAACCACTTTTCTTCCCTCTCCAATTCCCTATTTTAAAATGCGATATATTTTAAAGTCGATACCATTTTTGTTTGTTTGTTACGTGGCTGCATGTTTTCAGGAAGGTGCAAGGGTTATGTTGTGTGCAGTGTCATGTTTTCAAAAAACAAAACCAGGGCTGTATTTTATGCCTTTGCATAGCATCAAGCGTGGTTATTAATTGGATGGGTGACCGTTTTGCGCCTTGGCTTCAGTACAGCCCCCCCCCCAGCTGTAAATGGGTGGGTACCAGCCCTCTTTAGGGTCAGGGAAGGTAAAGCAGCGAGGGAGAGGAGATGGGCGCCACTGCCCTCAACATGCTGGCCTCTTAGAGAAGCTGAGGTCTCTGACACCTTGCTCCCCTCTGACCACACAGGTTATGGGACACCTTTACCCTTTTTTTTTTCTTTTTTTTAAAAACCTTTTTATGTACTGCAAGGCCCTTTTTTTCCCTTTACCTTTTTATGTACTCCATGGCCCTTTTTTCTTTACCTTTTTATGTACTCCACGGCCCCTTTTTTATGTACCTTTTTATGTACTCCATGGCCCCTTTTTTATGTACCTTTTTATGTACTCCATGGCCCCTTTTTTATGTACCTTTTTATGTACTCCATGGCCCCTTTTTTATGTACCTTTTTATGTACTCCATGGCCCCTTTTTTATGTACTCCATGGCCCCTTTTTTCTGTACCTTTTTATGTACTACATGGCCCCCTTTTTTTCTTTACCTTTTTCTGTACTCCATGGCCTGAAGAGTTTTTGTTGTTGGTGTGGTTGCAGGGGCAGGGATCGGGAGTGTGTTCGGCAGCCTGGTGATCGGCTACGCGCGCAACCCCTCGTTGAAGCAGCAGCTGTTCTCCTACGCCATCCTGGGGTTCGCCCTGTCTGAGGCCATGGGTCTGTTCTGCCTGATGATGGCTTTCCTCCTCCTCTTCGCCTTCTAACCAGGGCCCCCCTTAGGTGTAGGACGACCAATCCATTTGTCACTTCTATGTCTGAACACGACGGCTCGGTGATCATTGTCAATGTAGAGAGAAGAATCGAGGAAGACAGGAGACGGCCCCCAGTTTGTTAGTATGACGCGTTGTGTGCGAGAAACGAAACGCATCAGCGTGTCTAGCTAGGACTTTGTGGCATGTCTCTGGTCCGTGTGTGTGTTTGTGTGTGTGTCACCCGCCGATTTGGCGCACTGCCTCGGGTCGTGCATAGTGGGTCCATCTTTTGGCCGGCCATTGTGTGTAGTTTTCGTCTTCATTAACGATAATTATTCTGTTTTGATCAGGTTGTCCACCGTGTGTGTAAGCCAGAAATTATCTGTGGTATTGATTGATTTTTTCGCTGTACAGATATCAAGAGTCGATACTTATGAATACGACCTTTGTAGTTGTGGGTTGTATGAAAGAATAATTGAGAATTTGAAAGAAACTGTTTTCTTGTGTGGTGTTGCGGTATATCTGTGAGACTGAGTGTGTGTGTGAATGTGTATGTATGTATGAGATACTAGAGATAACAGGACATGTCTAGGTGATAATAATAATCTATAATAAAAAATAAAATAAAATAATAATAATGATAATAAAACCGGCCAGAAAACTCCCCATTACTTTCTGTACTTAGTTTTTAGTAACAGCTGGAAGAACACCCAAGTCATTTTGGTGTGTTTTTGTTTCTGTAATAAATAAATTGGGATCTTCGGTATGCATTTTGTTTCCTCTTTAGCATGAAAAGCAGATAAACACAGAGCATAAACAATACATTTTTCACACCTCATCAAGGTACCCAGGGTAACGCCATTGCACCCCATCATTTCACCCCGTATATGCCTCCTGTTTTTCCACCTTCCCTCCATCATTGTAAAAGGTAAAGGTGTCCCACAACCTTGGCGGTCGTATGGGAGTGAGGCGTCAGAGACCTCGGCCTCTCTCTGGGTCAGCATATTGAGGGCAGCGCCCATCTCCTCTTCCATGCTACTTTACCTTCCCTGACCCTAAAGAGGGAAGGTACCCATTTACAGCTGGGTGAACTGTACTGTAGTCAAGGCGCGCTGGTAACCACGCTCGACGCTGCTTAACTTGACTTGGGGGGGAAGCGAGCGCTCTGACCACTGAGCCACCCCGCCCTCTATCACTTCATGGCAGTAAAAATCATGTCCCTCCCTCTGCCACCACAGGTAGAGCTAGGGTCATAGGTCACAGCAGGGAAACGGGAGATGTCACCTCTAGGGGTTTGCAGACAGGAGTGCTGAACAGGCTGGCACTGTTTATGTCCTGTAAAGTCCTTCGGATGAGACTTTAAACAGAGGCCCCGTGTGCGAACGCACGCAGAATATCTTGCGCACATGTTAAATCCTGTTCCGCTTTTCGTAAGAGTAGGCCATTGTGTGCCGGTGGGAACAGATGACATTTACAAAACTGCATACACACGGGGACTGGATGTAAAAAAGCACAATAGTGCTTATTCCATTATCCTCGATATAAAAGATTAAAATAAATAAATATAGGATTTTCAGTAGGCTTCTTTGGCAAATAATGGTCACAACTTCATGGTTGAGGGGGAGAGCTTATGCAGGCAAAACATGCACATTTTGAGAGAGAACTAACATGGACAAAACATGCACATTTCATAGAGAACAGACACGTGCACACTTGCACATTTTGAGAGAGAAATTTAAAAAAACATGGACAAAATGTGCACATTTGAGAGAAGTAACACGGACGAAACGTGCACATATGCACATTTGAGAGAACTAACCCAAAGCAAGGCAAATTCTTTTATTTCAAGGAATATAAGCACATGTGCTTTTTTACATCCAGTCCCTGACAAAACGGACAAAATGTGCTCACATGCACATTTGAGAGAACAAATGAACAAAAGGTGCACATTTGAGAGAGAACTAACTCGGACAAAATGTGCACCTGTATGATAACTCCCAAGACATGCACCTGCACAATTGAAACCTAACACAGACAAAACGTGCACCTGTACGATTGAGAATGCATCACATCTGACCTCTGGTCAGCAGGGCTGTAAGTTGGATTGGATTGGAGAGAATACAAATAGGTGACCCATGAGCATGCAGGCGTTATGCACTATATGAATTTACTGTTTATTTTCTCCCTTTCTCATACATGCTCTTACAAAGGAATGAAAGGCCATAGTAGCTATCTGAAACATTGGCCGAATTCATTTATGTAGATCTATGATGGGAGTAAAGCAATGAATTTTTGTTTTTATCAAGCCATCTATCTATATGCCATGAAAGGAAAAAGTAATAAAGGTGGGGAAGAAAATAGAACAAAAAAAAAAAAAAAAAAAAAGCAAGCAAAAGAAAAAAAATCTGTGAGTTTGGGGTGGCTAAACATTTATATTTCTGAGTTTTCAGTGTGTTGGGCTTCTGATTTATATCACTCACACTCACTCATAGTTGCATTGAAGTGTGTTTATTTCAAATAAAGTCTAGGTCTATTTCAAGGACAATGAATAAAGACGGATGAGCTTTTTGGGTTTTTTTTTTATACATCTAGTCCCACCCTTACCAGAGATTATGATTAAAAACAAAATGTCAGCACATGTGCGCACGCACAAACATTAAAAAAACGATGGTAATATGAAAAAGAAAACCCAAACACAACTACACTATATAAAATCGAAAGATATTGGCAAAAACGGAGAATCGGTCTCGACCAATATTCATCATTCTAAAACGGCAGCTACCTAATTTTTTTTCTAGTAAGTTCAAAAGGAAGGAAAAGAAAAAAAATCATATGTATAACTTACAACAAAGAGAAACTATTGGAGAACAGACAATTATTGTATATCTGTTGTGTCAAAAGAAAGAAAAAGAAAAAAAGTTCACATGTATAACTTACAACAAAGAGAAACTATTGGAGAGCACACAATTATTGTAAATCTGTTGTGTCAAAAGGAAGAAAAAGAAAAAGGAGCCATTAAAGGCATGTGGGGTCAAGTTGGCAATTTTCAGATTTTGATTGATTATAAAACTATAGCCATTATTCTACCTTGAAATATCAAGTCATAATTTTGTATCCTTTTGCTTTTAAACGTGTTTTGAAAATAGCCAAGCCCTCATTCTGACCATTTATTATGATGCTAAACTTGTCCATTTCTCCTTTTATCATTTCCTGTAGTCTATCATTTCAACTTGTTATAACTTTTGATAGAATTGTCCAATTTTCAATGTGTTTCTTTTATTGTAATTTGTATAGCCATTTCATTGCAGTTTAATAGCATGTCAATAACTAAAAATTGACCTCTGGTGCAATGCAACTCCTTATATGGTGGAGCGTCACATATTATTTATTGATAACATGCTTACAATTAAGAACTGATCTCCAGTACAATGCAACTAATTGTGTGGTCACAATTTTAATTTTCAACACTGCAAATGACTAGCAGGGCTTGTGCAAAATCACATTAAATTTCTTTTCGATCACATGCAACCAGCGAGAAACTGGTTTATAACCAACAAAACCAAAACAAAAGTGAATGTTACAAAAAAATCAAAGCAACTCACAATGAAAAATCGCAGCTATGCCTTTTAAAATTTTTCTTTTTTTAAAAAATCAAACCTACAGAATGGCGTTTAGAAGAGAAAGGATATTCAGTTAATTGAGAGTTCAAGTCACAATGCCCTGAGAATTGCAATGTTAACAAGACCAACACAGAGAAAACAGAAATTATCAAAGCATCTCGCCCACAGTATTTTCAGGAGAATACCTGTATGCTTTATACCGTTTATTGCAGTAAGTTACAACCAGTCTAATGTCCAATGGTAACGAATCCTCTTTCTCATAGTCAAAGACTTTCAATACAAAACTACATCAGTACATGCTTCAGTGTTTGTATGATTTGTAACCATGCTGACACTTTCTCTCTCTCTTGAAAAATAAAGACAATTCTCTTTCTCTCTCATCCTTGAAAAACAAAGACTATTCTCTCTCTCACCCTTGAAAAATAAAGATTCTCTCTCTCTCTCTCTCTCTCTCTCTCTCTCTCTCTCTCTCTCTCTCTCTCTCTCTCACACACACACACACACACACACACACACACCCTTGAAAAATAAAGACAATTCTCTCTCTCTCTCATCCTTGAAAATAAAGACTATTCATACTCTCTCTCTCTCTCTCTCTCTCTCTCTCTCACACACACACACACCACACACACACACACACACACACACCCTTGTAAAATAAAGAATTCTCTCTCTCCTTGAAAAATAAAGACTATTCATATTCTCTCTCTCTCTCTGTCTCTCTCTCTCTGTCTCTCTCTGTCTCCCTCTCTGTCTCTTGCAAAATAAAGACTTCATTCTCTCTCTCTCTCTCTTTCTCTCTTGCAAAATAAAGACTTCATTCTCTCTCTCTCTCTCTCTCATCTCTCTTCTCTCTCTCTCTCTCTCTTGCAAAATAAAGACTTCATTCTCTCTCGCTCTCTCTCTCTTGAAAAATAAAGACTTCATTCTCTCTCTCTCTCTCTCTCTCGCTTCTTCATCCCCAACACCAGTACATGACAGATGTGCAATCTACTATTTTTGTTTTGGGTTGATCTGTGCTTTAATTCATCACTGTTAGTGTTACACACATCCATTAATTAACCATGGTTGGCACAAAGATTCACTAGGTGTTAACCATGGGTGGGTGGGAAATAAAGCATGTTTAATTTGCTTTAATATAAATTTCATTACGCTGGTGCAAACAACTCTTCTCTCTCTCCCTCTCTCTCTCTCTCTCCTCACACACACACACACACACGCGTGCACACACACGCATGCACACACACACACACATGCATGTGCACACACAGAGCATTTATGATGCACACAAGCCCATGTGTGCACACAACAGAACACAAACATGCACACACACACACACACACACGGGATAGGATACAGGATGGGATAGCATAATGGTCAGAACACTGCGCTCGCAATTTGACGACCCGAATTCAACTCCTGTTGGAGAAGATTTTTTCCCTGGAGTTAACATCAGTGCTGACTCCACTCTCCCGAAAGTCCTTCAGATGAGACTATAAACCGAGGCCTCATGTGTAACGCATGCAGAACACTTGCGCACACGTAAAATCCTGTTCCGCTTTTCGTAAGAATAGGCTATTGTGTGCTGGTGGGAACAGATGACAATATTTACAAAACTGCTTACACACGGGGACTGGATGAAAAAAAGCACATGAGTGCTTATTCCATTATCCTCGATATAAAAGAATAAATAAATAAACAAAATACACACACACACACACACACAAAACACAGGTCGCATCACACACACACACACAACACAGGTCTACACACACACACACACACGTGACACACACATACACACGCACACAACACAGGTCTACACACACACACACACACACACACCACACACACACTTTCAAAGGCAAGGAAACCTTATTTATTCAGGTACAACTTCAACACCTCCTCAACGACTCAACAAGATGAAGCTTCTCCACACCTCAATTAAGAACTAACCTACTTTTTTGCAATTAGTCAATTTGTACCTTTACCTTTCACTTGGTTACTACATTCTACTTTCAGCTTGTGTCGTTCTTCAGTTTAACGTCAATTCACAATAACTGATATTAGACGAGCATTCAAGTCCAGTAGTAGTCTTGTACCAAGTGTCACTCAGAACAAAATGTGTGCTGATTTTCATAGATTTATTTTTTTTAATATGAAAAAAAAAAAACCGCATTGTGTACTCCTTTTGGGGGACAGGATAGCTCAGTGGTCAGAGCGCTCGCTTTCCCTCAGCCAGGTTTAAGCAGCGTCGAGCGTGGTTACCTATTGGATGGGTGACCATTTGCACGCCTTGGCACCACCAGTTCACCTAGCTGTAAATGGGTACCAGAAACAGGCCAGTTCCCAGGAAAAGCGAGAGAGAAAACTTGCCTAGTCAAAAGAGCTAGAAGGAAACAACACAATACAGTATGCTTCTTCATATGTATACATGTGTGTATCACATACTTTCTTCTAGGCTTTTGTCCATGGATGCAAGTCAAGAGCTCTTTTCATCATGTGCTTTTAAACTGAATAATGTCACTGATCCCTTAAGACTGCTATTCCGTCTTAATATCAGCCAGATGAAAATATTAAACAACTTCAACAAAATAATTCTTCCTTGAACGCTCACACAGCAACGGTTGTCGTATGTCACACGAGTGAAAATGCATTGCGCTGCCATTAAATGCCTGACAAGTTGGGCAAAATTCCAGACAAAAAGACCCCCCCAATAAAAAAATTTTAAAAGCAAAACAAAAACAAAAACAAAAAACAAAAAAAACAAAAAAACAGCAAACAAACAAAAAGCCCCACACAAACAAACCAACACACACAACACACACACACACACAAAACAGGCCATCGTGTGCCGGTGGGAACAGCTGACACGATTTTTTTTTTTAAACTGCATACACACGGGGACTGGATGTACAAAAAAGCACACGAGTGCTTATTCCATTATCCTCGATAAAAAGAAATAAAATAAAAATAAATAACACACACACACACACACGCACACACACAAAACCCCAACAATAACAACCCCAACATCACACTAGGTAGTCCCTTTCACAAGAATGGTTGTGAGGGTACTGCACTGAGTGACAGGAAAACCAGCTAACTTCATTTGTGGCAAATTATGAGCCAGTGCACACAATGAATGAGTTCTTGAATAGATAGTTAACATTCTGAGATTAACTCTTTCAATCTAATAATAAAATTGAAAGAGACGTGAAGAAGTGTAAAAGAAGCCCAGGGACATTGTAGCATTTCTGTCTTAACCCTCTTGCATTCGGACTCTCTGAACACAAACTGCCCCTAGATTTTGCATTCCATCACGAAATCAGGTCAGGCACACATGCTGGCTGGCCTTTTCCTCCTTCTAAGTACATACCAGCAGCTATAATTACTTCCACTAGTTCCAGACACTCTACAGGGTTTCTCCTTCTAGCCTGATAGATGTTTAACATGTGCTAGCAATTAGTGATGGTCACAGCATGATGGATATCTACTGTGTGTAAACCCCAGTAAATCCTGATCAGGACTTAGGGAAGGTAATTATTCAATCCCAGCAAATCCCGGACCGGGACTAAGAGGGTTAAACTACATTCCTGATATAAAAGAAAATGGACACAGCTTTTGATCAAGAACATATCAATCCATATCAACTTTATCTAAAATGTATTACCCTGACCTGGTTTTTAATAATAATTAAACCAAATGAATACAGCTACAACTCAAGTAGTATCACATCCAGACAAATCCACTTTCTCTTGACTAAATTCCAGTTCCAGTGCTCGGAAAGGCTTGAGCAGTTTCCCTGTCTGTAAGACCAACACACAGCTAACAGTAGTCTACATCACACTTTACTGATATCTCACTGTTCTGACCAAGCAAATCAAACAACAAAAAAAAGATTTTAATTATAAAAATGTTTGAAAACGAATAACCCATCCAAACCACCTCTTGCCCTTCAAAGTCAAATGAGATGACATTTAAGAATTATAAAAGTGTTTGAAAACAAATTAACCATCCAAACCACCTCTTGCCCTTCAAAGTTAAATGCGATGACATTTAATTAGCAATCAGAATTTCCAGTATCATTCCCAGTGCAGGCATGTCGCTTTTTACTGCTTTAGTTTTCTGCCTTCCATGGGACAGAACAGTTCTAAGTTGAGATTTTATCAAAAAAAGAAACAAAACAAAAAAAAAAGAAAAGGAAAAGGCACAACCGTCATTAATTAAATATTAAACCGCCAGTGTTCAAATCACTGCAAAAGACTGGTAGCCGTTATAGGTCAAAGTTCACACACGACACTGATAGGAGTTTTCCGCAGTATCACAGTCTGAACCAACTCACATGCGGGGGGGGGGGAGCAAAAAAAAAAAAAAATTTTTTTTTTTTCTAAAAATTCAGATTATATATATTCCGAGACAGCATCCTAAACCTTAAGATGGTCTTGAGCCTCATTCCAAATGCTGGTGCGGCGGTCTCCGATTCCGCAAGGAAGAGAAAAAAGCCAGGAGGTAAATGAAGCTGATTCCCGCCAACGACACAGTGGACATAGCATTGAAGTACTGCTTGTACATGAAGCGCAGGTACCACACCAGTCCCAGAATCACCCCGAACACCGGAAACAGCAACACCCCCATCTGAACGTCCTCTTCCTGGCCGTTGCTGCCGGCGTTGGTGGGCGCTTCAGTCCGCTGGTTTTGGGTGATGAGACAGTGCACTACGCTGTTGTCGGCGATGTTGTAAGCGTGCAGGGTCGAGAGGTCGTTGCGTAGGTCTTGCCCGTTGAAGATGAAGCGCACGATTTTGTTCTCTTCCAGTTCCGACGAAAAATGCGACCTGGAAAGAAAGCATCAAAACGATGATGAATAATAATAATCAATATATCACATGAAACTGAAAGAATCAATATATATGTATAGTTATTATTTGCTACTTCTACCTACTCCAGTACTCATGCAAAAAAAAAATGTTAACAATTCTCAATTTTGTTCTCTTCCAGTTCCGACGAAAAATGCAACCTGGAAAGCAGCAAAACCAAAAATGATAATGAATAATTAATCAATGTATCACGTCAAACAAAAAGAATCAATATATATTTAAATGTAGAGTTATTATCTGCTACTTCTACCTACTCACCTGATGCTAAAAAGAAGTTAACAACAACAAAACTATTGTTTTATAGTGTTCTCCATGACTTTTTGCCTTCTCAGTTGATGAGGTTTCTAAAACTTTTTTTTTTTAAAAGGATTCCTACAATGCCAAAGTGACATGGTATAGATATAGAATATATTCTGCATGCTAAAAAACAAAACAAACTCACTGGAGAAGAAGGAAACATAACTAAACTAAAAACTAAAAACTGGCAAGCAATGAGCACTGCCAAAATCTAAAAACGGCAACAGTACAAAATTTAACAAAAAATCTCATGCCTGATAATTCAGAAAAAAAAAAAAAAAAAATTAAAAAAACTAACACCACACACACACACACACTTTACAAACTACAAACACTTTCTTATTTCAAAAACAGAGACAAATTCATACATAGAAGTTACAAGCAATATGTATAAAAACAGTAAAAAGGAAAACAGTACAACTCGGTCAAGATCCAAATCTCAGGCAAACAATTAAACTATGCTTTGAATCAACAAAAAGAACAGTCAAACTTTGCTTGAACTGGTTGCAGCTATGCTTTTAAAAATATACATGTATTGTGTATGTATGCAGGTCTAACCAGAAAGTTTTAAATAAAAACAGCTCTTTATACCAGTATCAAAGCAATTCCAAGAACACCCATCAAATATTTTCTGCCTGTTGATTTATGAGAAGGGTTGGGGGAAAGTGTAGAGTAGCCTAGTCACTGGCTAAAACTGGAAGAAATACAGCATTCACCAAATGATCTGAAGTCATTTCTAAATGCACTGTCTATGTCACCTCCAGGGTGTCCATTTAAGAAATGTTTCCCCTTAACCAATTCTCACTCCATTGCCCGCAGATCCTTTGGATGAGAATAAATAAATCAAGACCCTGTTGTGAATGCATGCATATTATACTCTCACAGTTTTCGTGAACAATAAAAACCCATCCATCTTTACAAGGAAACACTTTAACCCCCCCTCTTAGTCCAGATCCGGGATTTGCCGGGATTGAATAATTACCCCCCTAAGTCCCAATCCCAGATTTACCAGGATTTGGTTTACACACAGTAGATTTCCACCAGGCTGTGATAGTCCGAGCGTGAGGTATTGTAAAATCGACTAAACCTTGTTTTGTGAGATATATTAGGTTTTTCAACGGATTTTGAAACTTTAATATGTCTTTATTTGAAATCCGTTGGAGGCCAAGTTGGGAATGTTGGGCAACTCTTGATATAAAGCATTATTTATCCCTACCCTAAACACTTTTCTGGCATCACTGCGGCGTTCTAAATTTAGCTGACCGGGATTTTAGAAGACCATCCCAACAGCGCGCAGGGGAAGCGGCTTTTATAAACAGTGGGCCAGCTGCATGCCAGGCGCCCTGCGGCCTTGTTTTCACCCCCGTGAAACGGAATGGGCTCGCTCACAGCGAGTCGTGCCGGCGTTTGGCTTTTACACGTTTTGTGTTGACTATATTGTACCATTGACACTTCTCGTTGTGTTTCTTTTGTGAAGTACAATCCTCGATTATTAAAAATAGGCACACCATTTTATCAAACATTCTTGGCAGATCGACTGTGTGAGCGGATGCGTCTTGAGAAGCTGTTATGCTTGATCAGAAAGAGCAATGTTTTCGACCCAGAATCTTTCGTGTACCTTATTTTAGAATGTAAGCCAGAAAAGATGGAATTTGTGTGTGTGTGTGTGTGTGTGTGTGTGTGTGTGTGTGTGTGTGTGTGTGAGAGAGAGAGGAGAGAGAGAGGAGAGAGAGAGAGAGAGAGAGAGAGAGAGAGAGAGAGAGAGAGAGAGAGAGAGAGAGAGAGAGAGAGAGAGAGAAATGAAATGAAATGAAATGAAAATGTTTTTATTGAACATCAGCCTTGGGCCACAATTCAAAACGAAGTGGGAGATGGGGGGGGGATGTATGTGCATATAACGAATTTGTTCAAAATCTCATCATAAAGCAACGGTACACACTTGATACAACGCATCTTTTTCACTATTAGATCTAGATCTACTTACTTTACATAAGTTCTGCCACTGTCTGTCTTCTTCGAATAGCACGGAATAAAAATGTTGCTAGCTGCACTAAACCACATCTACTACGTGCCTGAAGAAGAAAAGGCATAGGCACATGAAGAAGATCTTTCAGGTAACTGGTTCGTAAATCTGTATATAATGGACAAATATATATTAGATGGTATTCATCTTCAATAACGTTTTTGCACAAAGAACAGTTTTTATCTTGATTGTTGTTGCTGTATCTGTTGAGATTATTATTTAAAGGAAGAACATTCATTCTGGCCTGTGACAGTGCAACT
This sequence comes from Stramonita haemastoma, assembly GCA_030674155.1. Lineage (NCBI taxonomy): Eukaryota > Metazoa > Mollusca > Gastropoda > Neogastropoda > Muricidae > Stramonita > Stramonita haemastoma. The sequence goes on from CM060343.1 coordinate 4,670,230, forward strand.
CTGAAACAATAAATATCAATACTATGAAGATACAATTCTTTTTCAAAAACAGTTTTAAAAGATCTATATGTTGCATACCTATTACTCTCTCTCATGACACCTGACCACTCCTGAATAAACATATCAATTAATCTTTGCTTGAATGCACTAAGGAATCCCTGAATATCACCAACACCCTGTTGTAGCCAAACAATATTAAACCCTGAATTGCACAACAATTCCCTTACACTTGCTACCCAACATTTTTTACCTTTCTCATCTAGAATTAATTGCATTTCATAGGCCTGTCTTGGCAACATCTGATTACTCATTTGTAGTAATTTTAACCAATATCTAACTGCACAAATATATGAGTTTATGAATAAAGGATATCTGGCAACTTCCCCATAAACCATTTTATTTGGTGTTTTAACAGGAACTCCCAAAAAAACGTTTACAAGCCATCAAATGTATTTTTTCTACATGTTCTAAGCGATTTACTCCCCATACTTCAGATGCATATAGCAATATTGGCTTAATTTTTACATCAAAAACTTTAAAATAAACCTGGTAAGAAATATCTTTGTTTTTTTTAAATGCTCTAATTAAACTTATTAGTGCTTTTTTCCCTTTTACACACAAATGTTCTGTACCCAGCCTATGACAAAGTTTTGTCGTAAAAACATACCCCAAATAACAATACTTATTTACAACATCTAACTTTTTATCTCCTAAAAACCATTCCTCATCCTTACCCAAAATCCCTCCTTTCCTAAAGACCATAACTTTGGTTTTATCTGTATTAATGTTTAATTTCATATCCACACAACACTTTTGGAGAATATTCAACTGGTTTTGCAGGCCTACAGGAGTAGAAGACAACAAAACAACATCATCTGCAAAAAGCAAAATGAACAACTCTACAGCACCTGGTATCAGTTGTACACCATGTTTTCCCTTCTCAGACATATGAGTTGCTAGTTGATTAATAAACATTCCAAACAAAGTAGGACTCAAGACACGAGAGAGAGAGAGAGAGAGAGAGAGAGAGAGAGAGAGAGAGAGAGAGAGAGAGAGAGAGAGAGAGAGAGAGAGGAGAGAGAGAGAGAGAGAGACTGGCCACTTTATTTGTTTGCAGTTGAGAAAATAATGCATATTTTTTTTCCTGCTGATTACTTCAACTACGCACGCTATGGGCTCTATTGTCTGCATTCCAAGCTAGTCTACATCTTGATCTGTCCAAAAAGTTCATTGGTGGAGGACACGTCATGCGCCATGAAGCAGGTCTCTGGAATGACAGATGGTCTGACCTCTTCATGGAGACAACATACATGTGCTATAGCCATGGACCATCTGGGGTGGAGAGCTGATTGGATTTGAATTTATGTACCTGATTCTTTAAACCATATTTTCCAACACATGCATCCATTAATCATTCAATACTGGAATAAGCTTTATTATTTGTTTGCTTGCTTGTTTTAGATTGCCTGTTTGTTTGTTTCTGTTTGCTTTACATTATTTATTTTATTCAATAGCATGCCCAAGTATATCCATTGAAGTATTTCTTGCCTACCTTGAAAAAATAACAAAAAATACGTAAATTATGCAAAATTACGTAATCTCTTTATAAAAAGTGTACAATTGTGATGATATGAACCCCTTTCAGTTAAACTGATTAATAATTTTGCATGAAAAAATATTTGATTTGAAATTAGATGTCAAATACCCTCTACTTTTAAAATTCTCTGTATCCGTGGCGGCCATCTTGGATATTACGCAATAACTCAAGATGCCCAACATTTACGACTTGGCCTCCAACGGATTTGGATTCAGCACCCCAAAATCCTTTAGAATCACCAAAAAAACTAAATATATCTCTCAGAACAAGGTTACCGAATTTCGCCTGGACTATGACCATCACTAATTGCTACCATATGTCAAAGCTCTATCAGGCCAGGAGAAACCCTGTAGAGTGTCTGGAAGTAATTATAGCTGCTGGTATGTACTTAGAAGGAGGAAAAGGCTAGTGAGCATGTGTGCCTGACCTGATTTCATGATGGAATGCGAAATCTAGGGGCAGTTTGTGTTTAGAGAGTCCGAATGCAAGAGGATTAAATAGGTACTGAGGTAGAGCTCTACGGCCACTGGCAAGAATGACACCAACATACTCAGCATGCAACCTGCAGAGAAATCAGCTCTGCCAGGTTCAACTTGCCCGAGACATGCCTGAAATTTCAGTGATGCACCTCTGTGACTCTTCAGGGAGTTACACTGGGATAGTCAATAAATGAAAATATAGATGACAAGAAATGTTCTTTCTGAGGTGAGGGTGGTGTCCCATAACCTGTGTGGTCATAGGGGAGTGAGGCGTCAAAGACCTCAGCTTCTCTAGGGGCCAGCATAGTGAGGGCGGCGCCCATCTCCTCTCCCTCGCTGCCTTACCTTCCCTGACCCTAAAGAGGGCAGGTACCCATTTACACCTGGATGAACTGGGGAAACTGCACTAAAGCCAAGGCACACAAAGGGTCACCCATCCAACTGGTAACCACGCTCGACGCTGCTTAACGTGACCAGGAGAAAGTGAGTGCTCCGACCACTTAACCTATCCTGCCCCCACTGAATTTTTTTTATAAAAATCACAAATACACTGTCCAACTCCACCAAGAAAAACTTACCGTCTGAAGTTGCCGATAGTCTCATGGGGGTGAGTGTACACAAGGCGCTGAGTGTCATTCAGGTATTTCAACCTCACACGAATCTGCTGGCTGGTCGTGTCAGGGGACGACGTTTCTTCCGAGTCGCACGGCACGGCACCGCTCTCTCTCGTTCCAGACGCTGACGCTGCTTCCCCATGTCTGTCACTGTCAGGGGAGGAGCCTCTTTCCCCAGAAAGGGACTCCCCCGTTCCTTTCGCACCAGATTTTTTCCCTGACACAGAACCCTCAGTCTCCGCAACACCGGACGGTGACCCTTCCGAAACTGATGAAGCTTGTGGGGAGGGTGTTTTCTGCACAGCTTCTGTTTCTGCAGGGGACGACTCCGCAGAGCAAGGGGGATCATCCACAAACTGAGCTGACGAAGACGAAGCACCGGGAGGGGTAGACGACACGACCGGACTCTCCAACACGGAAACCAGCGTCTCCGACGAGGAAACGGAATGCCCACTTCCCGACTTGCGCGACAGGGCTTGCTTTATCACGGAGGCTTCAGCGCTGTCCTTGGTTGCGAACTCTCCCGCTGTGGGAGACAGGGACTGTACCTCTGCGGACGTGTCTTTAACCTGCACACCACTGCTGCTGCTGCTCTCCTGACCGCTGAAATAAGCCACCCTCCTTCGCCGCACCTCTTCCCCAGAGTCCGGCTGCGGAATATAGGGCGGAGGAATCGTGGCGACTTCCTCGACCTCGACCTCAACCTCGGCCTTGGCCTCGTCCAGGCTAGGCCCTTCCACAACCGTTGCTTCCTCGGTGGCGTCCGGCTGATCCGGTAATTCCGGTTCCGGCGCCGCTGAAGGGCATGACGAATCCGAGGAGACTTTGTTGTCAGCGGCACTGCTGCTGTTGGCGACGCACTGCGACATGACGTACTCCAGCATGCTGTTTCTGGAGGCTGCTGCCGAAGCCGAATCTTCTCCTCCGTCTGTATCCGCATTGTTGTTAGAAGCTACAACGTCCCCCCCTCCTGAACCCCCTGTCTCGCTAGAAACCGATTCCGTCTGATGTCCGTCCACCCCCCTCCTCTCTTCCCCGGAAGCTGCGGCGGCAGTGGTGTTGGTGTTGTTGTTGTCGCCGCCGCTGGTGTTGGCGTTGCGCTGTCGTCGCTGGGAGAGCTCGACGACGATGACGCTGACGAAGGGGATGTCGCGGGTGTGTGTGGAGAACCAGGCTAGTAGTACCAGGCACAGCAGGAGGAAGAGGCCCACCACCACCAGCACCTCGTCCCCCACGCCCTCAATCACCGGCATCCTGCTCCTGCACACGTTATATAAATAATGCACTGTAGTGATCAAACGTTGTCAGCTCACTGTGTTAATAGATGTCATCGTTACCACTGTGCTCCTGCACACGTTATAATAAATAATGCACTGTAGTGATCAAACGTTGTCAGCTCACTGTGTTAATAGATGTCATCGTTACCACTGTTAGTGCTCTGTATACTACCCACCACCACCTCGTCCCCCACTCCCTCTATCACCGGCATCCTGCTCCTGCACACAGTATGGAATAATAATGTACTGTAGTGATCAATGTTGTCAGCCCACTGATAATGGTTATAGATGTGGGGGGGGGGATTTTTATTATTTTATTTTTAATTAAAAAATTTTGTTTATTTTTTTTTTTGTTTGTTTAGATGTCGATGTTACCACTATTATGCTCTGTATACTACCCACCACCAGCACCTCGTCCCCCACGCCCTCCATCACCGGCATCCTGCTCCGTCCTGCACATGTTATATAAATAATGCACTGTAGTGATCAAACGCTGTCAGCTCACTGTGTTAATAGATGTCAGTTTGTCACTGTTGATTTTGATTTTGATTCTTTTATATCCAGGATATTCCACCACTGTTAGTGCTCTACAGACTACACAGTACTGTATACAGATCAACACTGTCAGCTTTTATCGTCAATGTCACTTGTCATCACTGTTACTACTCACAGCATCAGCATTGTCAGCTTATCGTCAATGTCACTGTCATCACTGTTACTACTTACAATGCCATCAGTATTGTCAGCTTATTGTTTATGTCACTGTCATCACTGTTACATCTTACAGTGCCATCAGTATTGTCAGCTTATTGTTTATGTCACTGTCATCATTGTTGCTACTCATGCAGCATCAACATTGTCAGCTTATCGTCAATGTCACTGTCATCACTGTTACTACTTACAGTGTCAGCATTGTCAGTTTATCGTTTGTCACTGTTATCACTGTTACTACTCACAGCATCAGCATTGTAAGCTTATTTATGTCACTGTCATTACTACTACTACTTACAGTGCCATCAGCAATGTCAGCTTATCATTTATGTTACTGTCATCACTGTTACTACTCACAACATCAGCACTGTCAGCTTATTGTCAATGTCACTGTCATCACTGTTTCTACTTACAGTGCCATCAGCAATGTCAGTTTATCACTGATCATGTCACTGTCTTTACTGTTGTAAATAATATGATCAGATACAAACTGTTAACATCTGACATGAAACCTTTCCCCTCTGTAACTTGAAAGAAGCTCATGTAACGCTTACACCGGATCTGATTCAGCAGATGACTAGGCTACATGTTAGTGATAATTTGCTACCATACGTTAAAATCTTTGCACATTAAATCTATTCATACACAGGGCTGCGTCATAAAATTTTGCCCTAGTCTGGTCTAGATATTGATCTGTACAGTCCATGGCATGCTTATCTTATCATTCTCATGCTTCTGTGTTTTTATTCTAATTTGTTGTTTTATAACCACACCCAACTGCTAGCATACCGTGCAACTGCTAGAGCTACTGCGGCTACGTAATTTAACTAAATAAGCAGGCATGATGTTGAAGACGGTATAATATATTCTTGGACAATCACATAAAAAATACAATGTATAACTAAGGTACCCCAAGTCAGGGATCCAGCAGAGTAAAACGGTAGCAAAACGTCACCAACGTTGATCTTCGCAGTTGCAGACGATACTTCACCTTCCCACACAGTTGGTTGGGGATTTTTCGGAAGTTTCGTCAACATTTTATGCAGAGCTAGCAGCAAACTTGAATGTTCTCTAAAAACCAATGAAGATAGCCTTTTCAAATGTTGAATGATATCTAATCCTTTATTATATATCCACAAGTATTTGTTTATTTTATAAGACATGTCATGTGGCTGTCATGAGGTGGCAGAAGGGGGCGGGGGTGGGGGGGGGGGGGGGGGAGGGGGTAGGCCTAGTGGAGTTGTCTCAGCTTCAGCCATAGCCTGTATAATACGAACACACGGCGCCCAGCACTCAAGCAGAGCTAAACTTCTTGAGGTCACATGATAATCAGTTGTCAAAATGGCGGTCCACTCGATGAAAGGAAAGCTTATTGCTGTCATTGGAGATGAAGTAAGTATTACTATTTGCATTTTTCATACATTATCCTTTATTCGTTTCTCTTGCTCTTGATATATTTTGTTTCGGAGTGCAAAATGATTTTGTTGCTGTTTTGGGTGGTCAGTTTTCTTTTCAGAAATGAATGCAGGGACTGGTAGGTAGTGTAAAAATGCTGTCTGCTATAAGAGAGAATAAGTGACGATATTCATCATGAATGCAGTTATTAAACATTTCATATCCCTGTTTATTTCTGCTTTCCAAATTATATAAGGCTACCATGAAAAGAATGCCTTAATTTTACTATGTTTAAAAAAAACACACAAAAAACCCACAAAACTTACTGGTGAATTTAGTAGGTTTTTTTTCAACGAAGTTATATTATTTGCCTTTTGAATGCTTTTAAATAAAAGTCAGTTTCTTGGGGAAGTGGGTTGGGGGTGTCAGGGCAAAAATGAAAAACAGTAGTGTTAACTTAATCTTTTACTCTCTATAAAGATTTTGACTTGACTTTTATAAAGGAAAGTGTTCAAAACCTTAGAAATGAGCAAGCCAACTCACGTGATTTTTTTTAATCCTAAAGTTCCTGTGTTCTCATATTGATCAACTCTTTTACTAGTTTTTAGTGTTGTAATGAGGCGGGTGATTAATGGGCCATGTATGTATTGGTATGTGCCCTGTGTGCAAGCTCATATTGATGTGTCCCAAATGTCATGCTCTGTGTGTGTTGTGTTTGGTGTGTATCTATCTGAGTATCTGCCTCTGTGTCTGTCACTTGTGTCAGAAGAATTGAATAATTATTTTTGATATATTATATATTATATTATATATATATATATATATATATATATATATATTCATAATAATTAATTTATAAACCATCATTAGTGTAGTTACTATAGATTTACAATCATTTTCATGAAGGCTTACAATAAAAATTATCAAATGTTATGAATCAATTTCAGAATGATTTTGTGAAACTTCTGCATGCACATACCTTTAAAAAAAAAAAAAAAGTGTGTGTGAGTTTACTCTGTGTGTGTTTGTGTGTGTGTGTGTGTGTGTGTGTGTGTGTGTGTTGTGTGTGTGTGTGTGTGTGTGTGTATACATGTATGTGAGACAGAAACAGACAGACAGACAGACAGAGAGAAGAGAGAATATAAGTTCTGAGAGAGAAAAAGAGAAAGATTTTATTTATTTATTTATTCTTTATATCGAGGATAACAGAATAAGCAATCGTGTGCTTTTTTTCATCTGGTCCCGGTGTATATGCAGTTTTGTAAATATTGTCATCTGTTCCCACCGGCACACGATGGCCTACTCTTACGAAAAGCGGAACAGGATTTAACGTGTGCACAAGATGTTCTGCGTGCGTTCGCACACGGGGCCTCGGTTTAAAGTCTCATCCGAAGGACTTTTGGGGAGAGACAGAGAGAGACAGGAGAGAGAGAGAATTTAAGTTCTGAGAGAGAGAGAGAGAGAGAGGGAGAGAGAGAGAGAGAGAGAGAGAGAGAGAGAGAGAGAAAGAATATAACAGAACAAAGTAATGAGAGAAGAAGACAGACAGACAGACAGACAGACAGACAGACAGACAGACAGAATATTTTATAGCTAAACAAAGTAATGTCGCAAACACCAAAGCTAAACCTGAAGTGTCCTATTCATTGTCAATGTGGTGGTCATCATCAGGACACCTGCACGGGATTCATCGTGGGCGGCATTGGGGAGCTGAACAAACACAGAGTGCCCAACTACATGGTGGTGACAAAGGGTGAGTGAGTCACTCTCAAGTTCTGCTTTGTATTTTTGTACCACTCTATGTCACAGCAGATTTCTCTGTGTGAAATTCAGGCTGCTGCTTCTTTGCGTTGATCAGAAAATATAGGAAGAGTCTTTCTTGATGAGTCACTCTCAACTGCTTTGATCAGAAAATAATACTATAATAGGAAGAGTCAATCTTTGGTGAGTCACTCTCAATGCTTCTCCTTTGCGTCGATCAGAAAGTAAAGAAGAGTCTATCTGTTTTTCTTTATCTGTACCTCACAGCTTTGGTTTGTATGTCAGCCATCTGTGAGTCACTACTCTCAGATGCACTTTTTTTTGCGTTGTATCAGTAAAATAATAAGAGTCAGCTATTTTTTGTCACTGGGCTCAGGATAGCTAAGTGGTCAGCATCACTCGCTTATCCCCCAATGCAGAAGTTAACTTACGTGTAGCATTGGTTATTTTGTATTTTGTTACTACTCTTGTTGTCAAGCAATTTCTTCCTGGCGTAAATATTCAGGGCTGCATGTCCTTCTTTAGTGATGCAGGCTTTTCACCACAAATCAATGTCAGCAGCAATACCCATTTTATTTTTTCTGTTTTCCTGATATGCAACTGTCTTTATTGAAATTTCAATACCTGTTTACTTCTGAATACCTTTCCCCTCTGTTTTGCAATGAAGCTCTGTTAACGCTTACAATCTGATTCAACAAGACTGGGCTACATTAGTGTAATTGTCTCATCGTTAAAACTGCACATCAAAACATTCATACTCAGGGCTAATGGGTCAAAAATTTTGACCCAATCTGGGCTACGAATCGACTTCACCATCTGCTGACTTTTTTCTTTCTTGGTTAAGTCTAGTGTTTAAACCCCCTAAGCCTAGATATCGCGTTGAAATCAGAACTAATGGGGACGTACTTTAATCTTATTAAGCAGGCATGATAGATTAAGGGTAAAGCATCATTTCCCCAAAAAACCAAGTTAACTAAGCTACCCCACAGGGTCCCGGATTAATACCGTCCCAAAACGGTCACCCAACGTGTACGTTATCCGTATGCAGCAGGATACTTCACTTTCCCCTCCCATTTTGGGTTCTATTTTCGGATGGTTTCTGTAACATTGTTGCGCTTAGCGCCAAACGTTAAGTGTCATCTTCACAGCCTAAATTCCCATTTACATGTAAATGCTTCTTTTTATATTGTTTATTGTTGTTTTATAAGTGTCATGTTGTGTATGGCTTGGTCATATATTTCACGTGACGGAAGGTACAGAAGGTGGTTTACGGAGGTTTGTTGGCGGAAAGGTGTGTTTGGATAGAGATCGTGAGGTTGAGTCTTCGTACTAGCGTGTACGCTTGAGGGTGAGATAGGCCGCTAAAGGGGTGGGAAGGGGGGGGGTGATGGGGAGGGGGGGGCACGGTACTGTGAGTACGCTACATACACCAACTGTTTACTGAAAATGAACACAAGCCACCTCAAGAAAGTGCAAACATTCTTGTACATTGATAACAGTAGTGTAAAATGTTCAGGAACTTATTGGCTATGGGAAGTAAGTATTCTATCATGTATATTTCCTTTATCGTTTCTTTGTTGATATGTTTGTCTCATGTTGTGCAGTTAGGTGGTTCATTTTGAAATAATGACTATTTGAAATGCGTCTGCTACAGAAGAAAATTTGCGATATTATATGAATGCAGTTATTAGATTCTTTATATTCTGTTGATGTTGTGTTTAATTTATTGCATACATGGAAAAAATCCCCTATCAGTGTATCACCACATAAACCAAATACTGTGCAATTAGTAGTTTTTGTACAACTAATTAATTATTTCCTTTTGAATGCTTAATAAATTTTTATGTGGTCAGGCATATAAAGTGTAGTTCAATTTTACCCACACAAATGACTATTATTTAAAAAGGAAAGGGGTTCAAACCAAATGAAAGAATCAGTGATTTTTAAATATGAACCCTAGTTCCATACTGAAACTTTTCATGTGTATGGCGGGGATGGGCCACAGAGATTGGAGTGCGCCTGCACCATTGAGGGTCAACTGTTCAGCATCGTTGTGTTTTTTGTTTGTTACCCTATTGAAATTGCTTTGGTTTATTTTAACAGAAAAATAAATGAAATACATATAGTCTATTATTGGAATATTTGATAATTTTGAGATACAACTATGAAATTGATAAACCTCAAGTTGTTATATAGATTTACAATCCATTTCTCATGAACTGAATGTAAAAATATTGTCAATTGTTTGAATAATTTCAGAAAGTGAAACTTCTGCGCACACCTTAAGTGTGTGTGGTGTGTGTGTGTTTTTGTGTGTGTGTGTGTGTGTGTGTGTGTGTGTGTGTGTGTGTGTGTGTGTGTGTATTGTATGTGGACAAAAGCAGGAGCGAGGGGTGATATAGTTGGTAAGAGGGGGATTTATATTTTTTTTTATTCTTTGATATAGATATATGTTGCTCATGTGTTAATGTGTGTGTAGAAATGATAGAATGCAACGAATTTTAATGTACAAGATGTTGTGTGTGTTGAGGAGTGGAAGTCAGAAGAGATTTTGGGGAGAGACGAGAGAGAAGAGAGAGAGAGAGTTAAGTTCGGAGAGAGAGAGAGAGAGAGAGAGAAGAGAGGAGAGGAGAGAGAGAGGAGAAAAGAGAAGAGAGAATGACATGGAGATAAAGATGAATAATCGAATATTTTCAAGGTAACAAAGTAAGTAAAAAGCATACTATATCATTTTGTTGTCATCATCGGCCCTTGCACGGATATCGAGGGGAATAAAGCTAAGAAACCCCCTCCCTACCCCTACATACCAGCATCACCACCAGCAGCAGTTCAAACAATATTTTAAAAAAGAAAACAGAATACATTCAACAAAACGCGTCATCCCAACTGTATACATTGATAATTATTTAAACAAAAAATAACATAGCAAAAAACATTTTAAAAATAGCAAATATTCAGGACCATGAAACAGAAGGCATTACAAATATATAATGCGTGAGTGTGTGAGTGTGTTGTGTGTGTGTGGTGTGTGTGTGTGTGTGTGTGTGTGTTGTGTGTGTGTGTTGTGTGTGTGTGCGCGTGCGTGCGTGTGTGTGTGTAAGCGGGAAAAACAAGCAAAGTAGGCATAAAAGGGGGAAGAAAAACAGATTAAAAATAACAACAACATAAAATCCTTTAAACACAAAAGACTATATGAAAACACATTTCAATATTCAAATGGTAAGAATACAGTTTGAATCTAACATAACAACCAAAATACTCCTCTCCATAATAAGTCTAGGATAGAATATCTGAAGGTGGAAGTTGGAGGGGAAAGGAGAGGGAAAGGAAGCAAAAGAGAGAGAGAGAGGAGAGAGAGAGAGAGAGAGAGAGAGAGAGAGAGAGAGAGCATCGCCAAATTATATCGTCATCAAAACAAACCAGTCAAACAAAAAATATTTTTTAAAAACTCACACTTCCATAAAAATAACTATCATCAATGAAACCTAAAAACTCACAATTTAACCAGATCTAAACAAGGAAAGGAAAACCCAGAGAGAGAGAGAGAGAGACAGACAGACAGACAGACAGACAGACAGACAGACAGACAGACAGACAGACAGACAGACAGACAGACAGACAGACAGTCAGAAGAGAGAGAGAGAGGGAGAGAGAATGAGAGAGAGAGGGAGAGAGAATAGAGAGAGAGAGAGAGAGAGAGAGAGAGGAGAGAGAGAGAGAGAAACCAAGAGAGAGAGAATAGAGAGAGAGAGAGAGAGAACGAGAGAGAGAGAAAACGAGAGAGAGAAAACAAGAAAGAGAGAGAGGAGTTTCAAGACTAAAACATCAGCAATGTATCCGTGTATCCCCAAAACCCAGATAGCGGAGTTGATTCGTCACGTGATTGACCAGCACACCAGCCCCATCCCGGCAGTGTTGGAGATCCCCAGCAAGGACTGCCCCTACGACGCCTCTAAAGACTCCATCCTGCGCAGAGCCAGGGTATTTCTGCTGCTGCCTTGTTTGCTTTCTTTCTGTCTTTCTGTGTGTCCTTTCTTGCTTGCTTTGTGTCCTTTGTTTTTTCTTGGTGTGTGTTCTTTCTTGCTTTCTTGTGTTCTTTCTCCAAAGACTCCATCCTCCTACAGAGCCACGGTATGTCTCCTGCCTTGTTTGCTTTCTTTTTTTTGTCTGTGTGTGTGTGTCCTTTCTTTTTCTTTCTTTCTGTGTTCTTTTTCCAAGAGCTGTATTATGTGGTAGAGCCAGGGTCAGTGTGCTTTTTCTTTCTTTCTTTCTTTCTGTGTGTTCTTTCTTTCTTGCTTTGTTTCTGTGTGTCCTTTCTTTCTTTCTTTCTGTGTGTTCTTTCTTTCTTGCTTTGTTTCTGTGTGTCCTTTCTTTCTTTCTTTCTGTGTGTTCTTTCTTCTTGCTTTGTTTCTTGTGTCCTTTCTTTCTTTCTTTCTGTGTGTTCTTTCTTTCTTGCTTTGTTTCTGTGTGTCCTTTCTTTCTTTCTTTCTTTCTTTCTTTCTTCGTTTCTGTCTTTCTTGCTTGCTTGCTTGCTTGCTGTGCAATCTTTCTCCAAGAGTTTTTGTGGAGAACCAGCCAGAGTCAGTTTCCTTTCTTTCTTTCTTTTTTCCTTCCTTTCTTTCTTTTTTTTTTTCTTTCTTTTTCTTTCTTTCTTTTGGTGTGTTCTTTCTTTCTTTCTTTTTTTTCTTTCTTTCTTTCTGTCTGGGTGTTCTTTTTTTCAAGAGTTCTGTTCTAAGCAGAGCTAGGGTCACTTTCCTTCCTTCCTTCCTTTCTTTCTGTCTTCCTTTCTTTCTGTGTGTCCTTTCTTTCTCTCTTCCTTTTTTTCTTTCTTTCCTTTTTTCTTTCTGTGTTTTTTCGCCAAGAGCTCTATTCTGTGGAGAGCCAGGGTCAATTACGTTTCTTTCTTCCTTTTTTTCTTCTTTTCTTTCTGTGTGCACACACATACACACACACACACACACACACACTCTCTCTCTCTCTCTCTCTCTCTTTCCCATACCTGCCTAGTCATTTACTCAGATCATTTTCTCTGTGATTTTCAGGGCATGTTCTCCACAGAAGACTTCCGATAAACTGCATGGACGGGAAAACATAGGAAAGGCCGTCTTGAGCATCATCAAATGTGAACGCTTTGCCACCATCATCGTTTACATTATGGATATATTTGGATTTTGTGTAATGTTGTTTTATTGTGGATGTAGGTTTTATGTCTGTTAGATGGATGTTGGGTTTGATTTTGGCAACATGGCGAAAACACAAGTTTTTAATGGAGCGAGTGTAGTGTAGTGTTGTGGATACATGTGTTGCAATACAGCCGACCTTTGTGATGAATACAGCATTTGGAGTGTTGTGCTTTGTTGAATGGATCAATTGATTACATGCAGATGTCGGGTTTACTTGAGAGGTTTAGGTTTTTTGTGTGTGTGTGAGCAAGAAACAGAGTATATCATTGTACTAGGGGTTACCTTTCAGTTTGGGGTTTTTTTGTTTGTTTTTTGTTCAATTGGCTTTTTGCTTTCATTTTGTTTTCAAAACATTGGATCAAATTAACGAAAAGGGGTTTAATTTTTTTTTTTGGTTAAAATTGGGTAGTCGGGATTTGATAATGTAATACAATGAGTAATCAGTCTAATTTCTGGTGGGATGCTCCAAATTTCAGTACACTCCAAAACTTCTCCAGCAAACAATCAGTTTGTGTTTCTCTCCAGTCTTTCATGAACTTGTGATCTTTCTTTTTTTTCTCCTAACTTTGTAAATCAGCTGTACATCAGATATTTTGAACATTGAAGAGAAATGGGGTTTTCTTTCCCCTTTTTTCTTCTCAAAGTGTGTGTGTGTGTTGTGTGTTTGTGTGTGTGTGTGTTTGTGTGTGTGTTTGTTGTGGTGTGTGTGTGTGTGTGTGTGTGTGTGTTGTGTGTGTGTGTGTGTGTGTGTGTTGTGTGTGTGTGTGTGTGAGTGTGTGTGTGTGTGTGGTGTTGTTGTGTGTGTGTGTTTGTGTGTGTGTGTGTTGCAGATTTCTTTTTTTTTTTTTCTTAAAAAACAGCTGGCTGGCAAATTCTGTAGCATATCTTTAAATAAAAAAAATGTCAAGCATAAAAGGCAGAGATAAACAGAGCAGTGCAAACAGATTGAGAACTGCTGGTGGTGGTCTGTTCTTTAGATAGAAGAAGAAGTGGTAGTAGTTTGTGTTGCAAAAGGTGCTGATGGTAGATCTGTAGTTTTGTGCCAAGTTTATGTGTGTGGAAATTTCTGGTCAGTTGGTTGATTCTTCTGTTTTGATTTTTGACAGGATGTGGGGGGGGGGGGGGTTGGTTGTCAGAATGAAAAGTTTTTGTTGTTGTTGCGTGGTACATTTAGGGTGGGAAGTAGGGGCATGGGGGGTTGCTTATTTTTTATTTTAAAGTTTCAGTGTTTTGATTAAATTTGAATTTTGGTTGTAGATCTGTATGGATGTTATGAGAGAATAACAGTCGTGAGCAATGTAATGGATTCCCCAGTGTGGTTTCTTGGTGGTTGTTTTTTTGTTTGTGTGTGTTTTTTTTGGGGGGTGGGGGTGGTTTGCTTAAAGTGAGCAAGATTGACAGACATTTTGCCAAGTCTATAATTTACTCAAGGTGAATGTAGCAGGATGTATCTTCCTTGTCAGATTAGAAAATGAGTGAGTCACCATGGGATGTAGTAGTTTTTAAAAGGCTAGGTCTTCAGTGACCAGTAATTCAATTCCTTCAAGCAATGATCTGATCATTCCATTTTGAGGTACAGTTCAGTGTGATCGATCAATAAAGATGACAGAAAAAAAAAGGTACAGGTTTATGCAGATGTATACCTGTGTGAATGATGCTTTATTTAAGTGTTGTCCCCTTTCCTTGGCTAAGCTCTGAGGTTCACCAATGGTGAAATTTTTGCAATGCCACCATTTTCACCCACCATCAGGTAGCTGCATTCCATCTACAGGGATGAGAAACTTGAACTGAGGGGGCGGGATAGCCTAGTGGTCAGAACATTGCTCTCGCAATTTGACGACCCAGGTTCATTCCGGTCAAGGGTTTTTTTCCTCTGGAGTTAACATTAGTGCCGACTCCACTCCCCCCAAAAGTCTTTGGATGAGACTATAAACCGAGGCCCCTTCAGCGAACGCACACACAGAACATCTTGTGCACACGTTAAATTCTGTTCCGCTTTTCGTAAGAGTAGGCCATTGTGTGCCGGTGGGAACAGATGACATTTACAAAACTGCATACACATGGGGACTGGATGTAAAAAAGCATATGAATGCTTATTCCATTATCCTTGATATAAAAGAATAAATACTTTATAGAAAAATAGAATAGAACCAGTGTGCATAAAGTTAAAGGTGTCCCATAACCTGTGTGGTCCTAGGGGAGCGAGGTGTCAGAGACCTCAGCTTCTCTAAGGGCCAGCATGTTGAGGGCAGCGCCCATCTCTTCTCCCTCGCTACTTTACCTTCCCTGACCCTGAAGAGGGCAGGTACCCATTTACAGCTGGGTGAACTGGGGGGACTGTACTGTAGCCAAGGCGCGCAAACGGTCACCTATCCAACTGGTAACCATGCTCGACGCTGCTTAACCTGGCTGGGGGGGAAGGGATTTTGGAGCATATACTTACATAATGTTAAATAATGGGGACTGGCTTTACAGCAAGCTTATCAAGAATAGTATCCTCGTTTGTTTATTATTTTAATATTGTAATTGCGGTACTCTGCAAGGTTCTTAGACTGAAGTCTTTTTCTTTTTCTTTGGTGGAGTGGAGGGGATGGTAGTTATGTTGAAATTCCAGTCTTAAAACTCGTTCAGAACTCTCTCTCTCTCTCTCTCTCTCTCTCTCTCTCTCTCTCTCTCTCTCTCTCCCCTCCTCTCTCCCCCTCCCTCTCTCTCTGTTTTCTGTCTGTCTCTCTTTTTCTCTTTCCAGATGAGGCTTTGGATGAGACTGTAAACTGAGGTTCCATGTGCCCATGTGCGAACGCATGCACAACATCTTGTGCACTCGCTAAAACCTGTTCTGCTTTTCTGAAGAGTAGGCCCTTGTGTGCCTGTGGGAACGGATGACAAAATGGACAGTACTGCATACACACGGGGACTGGATGTAAAAAAGCAAACAAGTGCTTATTCCATTATCCTCGAAATAAAAGAAAATTAAATAAAATAAATTAATCTCTTTTAACATTTTCTAGTGTAGCAATCTTCAGCAACTTGAACACACTTACACACACACACATGTGCACACCACAACATGTGCGCGCGCGCCACACACACACACACACACACACACACAAACACACACACACCTAGTGGTCAGAACATTGCGCTGGCAATTTGATGACCCGGGTTCGATTCCGGTCAAGGAAATTTTTATCCTGGAGTTAACATCAGTTCTGACTCCACTCTCCCCAAAGTCCTTCGGATGAGACTTTAAACGGAGGTCCCGTGTGCGAAGCACGCAGAACATCTTGCACACGTTAAATCCTGTTCCGCTTTTCGTAAGAGTAGGCCATCGTGTGCTGGTGGGAACAGATGACAATATTTACAAAACTGCATACACAGGGGACCGGATGAAAAAAAGCACATGTTGCTTATTCTGTTATCCTCGATATAAAAGAATAAAAAGGAATAAATAAACACACACACACACACACACATGTCGAAACTATGGCTTTATGTAGAGATTAACGTCATAATCAATCATATGCTACAATCAAGGTCACATTATTGTGTTAAAGTTGTCTTACCATTTGTTGATCTTATAGTTTTCATCAGACGTCATTCTACGTTGCATAAGGTCAGGAGGTGAACAAGATTTCATTCTTTCATGTCAAAAGGATTTAACATTGTCCCATGATACACAAACTAACCCTATGCTGCACCAAAGATGACTGGTCATCAAGATCAACAACAAGAATGTAATCAAGATTCTGTCCATTCCAAACCCTAATTATATCCTACTACACAATAAAAAGAGCTCTTACTTGCAAACAGAACAGAACCCAAGGGAATGGGACTGCTTCAAACTGCCAACATTCTAAGGCACTCATCATAGATTCTGCTTTCAATGTCATTAAAATTTGTTATAAATTCCAACACACAACAGCTTGTACTAGCCTTGCAAGTCCTCGTGTACCCCCACCAACCAAGACTCTACACACCACACCTGGACCCAACTTCAGGTTTCCTGTATGATGAATGAATCAATTAATTAACGCTACCCCCTTCCCATCTCTCAAGTCCGACAGGTCTTTTATACCTACTTCCTCCCCCTACCTTTCATTATCAGTCTCGCTTCTTCCCCTCCCTGCCTACCCTACCTTCTACCTACTCCCCCTACTTCAGCAATGTCACTACTTCTTCCTACTACACGCACACACAAGAGAGTGTCCTGAAAGCTCAGAATGGCTCTGCCTGGTCAGGCGTCTTACACCCAGTTCCTTGTTAAATTACGAGGCGGCATCATCTCCAGGAGCCTTGATGCTGACGCGTTGCTGTGACATGGATTGAGGGGACGGGGCGGAGTCAGGATCTGCCGTGAACTTCTTCTTGGTCTTGGTGTGGGGCCGCTTGGTGGCCCGGAGTTCCTCCTGAGTCTGGATCTTGTTCTCCAGCTGCTGCACCGTCTTCTCCAGGGCGTCTCCCCGCCTCGTCCTCTGCCAGGCATACCACACACACACCGTTCATAGTGATAGTGATGATGATGAGAGGAGGAGGAGGAAGATGGTGATTGATGATGATGGTGATAATAATAATGATAATATAATAAATAATAATAATAATAATAATGAATTTATATAGCGCTAAATATTGTGAAAGCAAACAAATCGAAGCGCTTTATAAAATAAATAAATTAAAAAAATTTAAAATAATAATGAATATCAGGATACTTACCGAGTTCAACGGCCAGAGCCAAAGCTCTTTGAAAGTGACCCAGAGCTGTGGGCAGGTTCTTCATCTTCACTGAAACCACACACACACACACACACACACACACACACACACACACACACACACACACACACACACACACACACACACACAACATCAAATAAATAATAAATAATAAAAAAAAAACACACACACACATAAATAAATAAAAAACACACACACACACACACACACCAACACACACACACACACACAACACACACACAACACACACACACACACACCACACACACACACACACACACCTGTTTTAGGGTCGTCTGGTATCAATCACTTAAAGTGGAAAGACGTTAAAATTGAAGACTGACTGACTGACTGACTGACTGACTGACTGACTGACTGACTGGTGATGAACTGTTCATAAGTGCATACATTTCTTCACCCGTTTCTTCTTCTTCTTTCTCATGACCGGAGGTCGGAGGAGACATGAGAGACGATCTGCAGCCAGCCGTCGCCATCCAGCCCTGTCCTCCGCCTTCCGAATGAGTGTTGGACTGTCCAGGTGGGTCCACTCCTTGATGTTATCCGTCCAGCTTTTGGTTTGTCTGCCTCGGCGTCTGCCACCTTCTAGCGTTCCTTGTAGGACTGTCTTGGGGAGGGTGTTGTATAAGTGTGATAGCAGTGTTGGGAGATACCAATGGAAGATGGTTTTGTTTTGGGTGTTTTTTTTTTGTTTTTTTTTTTTTTTGTTTTGTTTTTTTTTGGGGGGGGGAAGGTGGGGGTGTCAAGGGTAAAGAGACATTCTACAAATTAACAAGCAGAAAAAAAACCACCCAGATAGACAGGCATAAGTGACCACACTCACAAAAATCATGCAGCTTGCTTACACACACACACACACACACACACACACACACACACACACACACACACACAACACACACACACACACACACACACACAACACACACACACACACACACACCACACACACACACACACACACACACACACACACGTACACACACACCACACACACACACCACAACACACACACACACACACACACACACACACACACACACACACACACACAACCCCACACACACGTACACACACACACACACCACACACACACCACACACACACCACACACACACACACACACACACACACAACACCACAGCATGCTGCACACACACACTACAACACTGCTTCACAGACCAATTACACAAAGAACCGACACACCCAGCTAAAAAACTGAAATCAAGATCAATCAAAAGGAAACCGAACCCAACCCCAGTACACCAAAAGAGACCACCATCCCCTACCCTGACACTGGCCGATGAGAACGCTATTGTGCAGCTCCCAGAGAGGCAGGTCCTCAGCCTCGGCCTCCTCAATGGACTGGTTGCGTAGAACATGGCCTGGCTGGCTTTGCCCACTCCAGATAGCACCGCCCAGCTCGTGACACAGCCAGATGCCCTCCACTCCCGCTTGGCCAACGCCAGCTTGGATTCCCACCTTTTGAAACAACACCACCACCGCAGCAGCAGCAGCCACAGACACACAAAGGGGTGGGGGGGTGGTAGTGGTGGTGGGTGTGGGTGGGTGGGGTGGTGGTGGTGGGTGGTGGTGGGGGGTGGGGTTGTGGGGTGTGGGGTGTGGGGGGGTGGTGGTGGTGGTGGGGGGGGGTTAGATTAGTAAACGTTGTGTGTTAATTTTGCGTTTGTTTGTGTGTTGTGATGATTCAGGGGTTTTGATCTTCGTTCAATTTGTGGTGTTTTTTTTTTTTTTTTTTTTTTTTTTTTTTTTTTTTTACTTCTTTGGAGTTAACGTCTAGTGTTGACTCCACCTCCCTCCCTCAACCCCCCCCCCCCCCCCCCACAAAAAAAAAAAGTCCCTTGCTCAAATCTCATTAATTTGTGGCCATCGAGTTCAAACAGACGTTTGGTTCTGGGAGCCAACACTGATTTCTGCAGACTCTATTCCCCTTCTAGTCCCTCATAGAAGACTTTTTGGAACTGAGCTAGGGTCGATCAGGTATGTCGACACCATTAATTTATGAGGTGTAGACCCTCTTTCTTTCTCAGTCGATACCATACCGCCTTGTAGAGAGAGAAGACTACGCTAGATTACTGCCATGCTGGAAAACTTGAAGGGGTGAGGACATGCACACACTTGGACAGACACTGGCGATGTATGATTACATCCTTCCCCAAGTCCTGTACTCCTTCACCTCACCTAACTATCCCCTAATGTAATAGACCTTAGGGCACCATACCACTGAAGATTTTGCAACCAGCTGGTTACCTTCATAAAAAAGGTAAAGGTAAAGGTGTCCCATAACCTGTGTGGTCGTAGGGTAGCGAGGCATCAGAGACCTCAGCTTCTCTAGGGGCCAGCGTGTTGAGGACGGCGCCCATCTCCTCTCCCTCGCTGCTTTACCTTCCCTGACCCTAAAGAGGGCAGATACCCATTTATAGCAGGGTGAACTGGGGGAATTGCACTGTAGCCGAGGCGTGCAAACGGTCACCCTTTCAATTGGCAACCACACTCGACGCTGCTTAACCTGGCTGGGGGAAAGCGAGTGCTCTGACCACTGAGCTATCCCGTCTACCTTCATACTGAGACTCAAATCAGCGGTAAGCGCTCAGACCTAACCATTGGTTTTGACTACACAGCCTTTGTACTATCTCTCACTACAGTACCACTGGGAGAAGAGGGGGACGGTTGGGTGGTGGTGGTGGTGGGGAGGGGGGGGGGTTAGGTTCTGGTAGGTTCAAGGATACATAGTAATGACCCCTGAATGATTCCCTGAGGAGTTACGGGAGAAGCGAAGGGCTTTATCACAGTAGTTCTTGATTAAACCATTGATGCTGGGGGCAACAGCAAAGTGAGAGGCTGTATGATCAGTGGCTTTCCCACTCATGGAATGCTACTCTACAGCTTAGTCTTTAGTGATCGACTATGACTCGCTAACTAGGAGGCTTGACTTGCACAGTCCTTATGATAGTGCTGTAGCCCTGGGGGCTAGTTGGCCTTTGGAGAACATCTCCAACGCTGACTGTCCTTATGCCCTCTTGGCCGAGAGAGTGGGGATGCACTGTGGGCAAGGCATCTCCACTATAATCAAATTTCTGCCCAGTTTCCGAAACAGCAGCTGCCTCCTCTGCTGTTTTGGAGGTCATCGTCGAACACGACGGACAAACAAACAACAACAACAACAAAAAGAAGTGAAGGGAAGTGAGGGGAAGTGAGGGGACAGTGAGCATGGAGAAGTCTAAAGCAGACGTAGCCCGTCTGTCTAGGGGGACGGGATAGCCTAGTGGTCAGAACATTGTGCTCGCAATTTGACGACCCGGGTTCGATTCCTGTTCGAGAGGATTTTTCCCCTGGAGTTAACATCAGTGCTGACTCCACACTCCCCAAAAGTCTTTCGGATGAGACTGTAAACCGAGGCCCCGTGTACGAACGCACGCAGAACATCTTGCGCACATATTAAATCCTGTTCCGCTTTTCGTAAGAGTAGGCCATCGTGTGCCGGTGGAAACAGATGACCAGATTTACAAAAAACTGCATACACACGGCGACTGGATGTAAAAAAAAAAAAAAGCACATGAATGCTTATTCCATTATCCTCGATATAAAAAAAGAAAAAGAAAAAAGAATGTAACACTCACACGGAGATGGCCCGAGGGTATTCTCCCTGCCTGAGGTGCACTCTGCCAATGTTGTCCAGGCTTCTGCATATGGCCTCCATGATGCCACTGAACAACAAAACAAAAGACAACATCATCACATAACAGGTTCCTGAGGAAAAAGTAGTGGAGGTAAAACAAGTGCAGGTACCAACTTCTCTCAATCATTTTGAAAATGACTTAGCAAAGATTCACTTAAAAAAAAAAATTGAAATGAAAACAAATTCTGAGGAATAATGTCTTTCAGTGGCAGCATTGTAGGCGTTTTGAGTAAGAACCATGCCTTTGGCCTGACCTGACTCGAGTTTTGGCTCCTGGATGAGCCCTCATCAGAGGTCCCGGCGGTGATTGAAACTCCACCTGCTGTGGTGGTACCTTACAGCAAGACACTTTTCAGAATTTAAAAGTGTCAATTGCATTCAAAGGAATATTTTATATTCCTGTGGCCTTTTGAAGCTACCCTCAAAAGACGATGATAAAAAGAGAAAGAAAATATGCTTAGAATATATGTTGAA
>CM060343.1:4699669-4712169 GCA_030674155.1 Stramonita haemastoma
AGTGCAGCGCCACCCATTTTTTTTTTCTGTAACAGCTAAAGCAACTCACTGGTGACAGCGTCTCGAAGAAAGAGAGTCTCCCGTTGTGTCCAACTTCACGCGTTCCGGTGCTGGACATTAGGCAGGAACTAGTTAGTTAGTTAGTTAGTTAGTTAGTTAGTTAGTTAGTTAGTTAGTTAGTTAGTTAGTTAGTTAGTTAGTTAGTAAATTAATTAATGTATGTATGTATGTATGTATGTATGTATGTATGTATGTATGTATGTATGTATGTATGTATGTATGTATGTATGTATGTATCTATCTCATCTACTATCATCTATCTATCTATCTATCTATCTATCTATCTATCTATCTATCTATCTATTTATCTATCCCTTAGTCTGGCGACCGTAGGGGCACCCCTGAAGACTTGACAAACCAGTTCCTCCATTCCTCTCTCTGTTCTGCCTTTCTCGAATTTGGTTGAGTTCTAGGCCTGTCCATTCGCTGATGTTGTCCTCCCATTTCTTCCTTGGTCTGCCTCTTTTTCTTCCTCCTGGACAGTGCCTTGCAGTATGTATGTATGTGTATGTATGTATGTATGTATGTATGTATGTATGTATGCATGTTGATGTATGCATGCATGTATGTATGTATGTATGTATGTATGTATGTATGTATGTATGTATGTATGTATGTATGTATGTATGTATGCACGAAAACAGATCAACGGTTCAAGTGGTACTGCATAAATGTATGTAAGCACGAAAATGGATCAACGTTCAAAGTGGTACTGCATGAATGTATGTAAGCACGAAAATGAATCTAGGTCAAGTGGTACTGCATACGTCATGTACTTAGGCCTGTTCACAATGACAGAAGTCGTGGGTTCGATATTTTGTTTCACGGCTACGAGTCCGAGGTTCACCCATGGCAAGACTTTGCGTATGCGACCGTTTTTCTGCCCATCATTAATTAAGGTAGCTGCATTCCGACTTCGGAGATGGTGCTTAAACATGACATCAATGTGCGTGTGGGTTTGTTTGGGGTTTTTTTAGATAATTTTTTTTTGTCATCTGTTCTTAGCAGCACAGCATGAATGGCCTGTTCTTCTAAAAGGCAGGACGGGTTTTAACGTGTGCGTAAGATGTTCTGCGTGTTTTCTGATAGAGGACCTCCGTTTCTAGTCTATCTTCCGAAGGACTTTGGGGAGTGGAGCCGGCACAGACAGAAGCATCATGACGCTACCATCACCTTTCTATATTATGCCTGTACTCACCTAGAAAAAAAACCTGGCTCTTTTGTGCGTACCTATTCTGTTGGTGGATTTCTCCTCTGCATTTGAGACTATTCAACCCCCATCTTCTGACCCTAAAACTGCTTTCTTTGATTGTCTACCCTCAACTAATTCTATGGATTATGATTTCTTTTATCAACAGAATGCAGTCTGTCTACTTTTAAAATGCAATATCCTGTCAAAAGACGACTTCCACTGGTTCCCCACAAGGAGCAGTCCTATCGCCTTTCATTCTTCACTCACACACAAACGATTGTACAGGATCTGACACCACCCTCATGATAAAATACTCTGATAATACTGCTCTTGAAGATCCTTCAAACTCACACTTCGTGTATTCTCAGTGAGTTGGTTGATTTCTCTTTGTGGTGTAAAAAAAGAATTACCATGACCTGAATGTAAAAAAGACAGACGAACTTTTAACTGATTTCCGCATGGATCCAGTTCCTGTTCCAGATTTTTTCAGTGGTGGAATTAAATTTTAAATCAAATTGAGAATGAAGTGGATGAAGGGGAGGGGGCTGATGGGTGTGTAGACAGTAAGACTGGGGCTCAGTGTGTCAAAGGTTGGGTATGAGAATGATTGTGAATCGCCAGAAGACAAGACGTTGCATTCAAAGATCATTATTACAGAACGCATAAAGAATACGTAAAAGAAACTGGATGGTATTCAATCGATGTTTCAAGAGATAGAGCAATCCAACCCTACAGAGAATTACATGTAAAAGAAACAGTTTCAGAGATCTGTCCTATCCCCTTTGTGTTGACTTTACTGCACAAAAGCTCACATTTGAAAGCGCTGTCACCATGCAAATGGTGGTTATTAGTCTGCAGAAAATTCATTCATGAAAATTGCTACAACCATGCAATAGAAAATCCATTTAATAATTATTTTCAAGGCTGTTATTGTTCTTTATCATTTTCGAACACTCTTCGTCTGTCATATTATGAGCGAAAATGTGTTAAGCTGCCGTTTAGCACCTGATAAGTCAGGCTTAGCGTATCCAACCTTCGGCGTGGGCGAGAAAAGTTGTCTTTTCATTCTTTCTGTCGGGGTTATGTTCTTTATCTTACCAAATAGTGACGTTATGACACTTATTTCGTGCCCCATCCCGTCCGCACTGCTCCTTGTGAATCAGCTATACAGCTGATAATCATTATCAGTATCAGTGTCATTGTCAATGTCATACTCACTCTCTCTCTCTCTCTCTCTCTCTCTCTCTCTCTCTCTCTCTCTCTCTCTCTCTCTCTCTCTCTCTCTCTCTCTCTCTCTCTCTAGGGCTGGATGAAATAAAGTCTTGTAACTTAATCTATTACCCTCGTAAGATAAAACTGCGTTTGTGTTTGAGTTTGAGTTTGCCCCTCTCTCTCTCTTCTCTGTCTCTCTCTGTCTCTGTCTGTCTGTCTGTCTGTCTGTCTGTCTGTCTGTCTGTCTGTCTGTCTGTCTGTCTGTCTGTCTGTCTGTCTGTCTGTCTGTCTGTCTGTCTCTCTCTCTCTCTCTCTCTCTCTCTCTCTCTCTCTCTCTCTCTCTCCTCTCTCTCTCTCTCTCAGGGCCCATCAGGGCAAGGGCCGGATGAAAAAAAGTATGTAATGCTTACTCTGTAACTCTTGAAAAATAAAGATCATTCAAATTCAAATTCATTCAAACTCTGTGTAACTTTCCTGTCCCATGACAACAATGACAACACAAGATAAAATAATGGAGATCACAATGAATGATACGGTACATCACACCAGCTTACTTCCCACAGAGTTTTCAATGGCTTCACTGGCTTTCTGGATGCCCAGGGAAAAGTCCTGCACGTCTGGCCGAAGTCTCCTGCCCCTGTGGTAATACACCAGCGCCATTTCGAAGTCTCCGTTGAAGAACATGGCCTCTGCTTTGCGCAAGATGCCCTGCACACATTGGTCAATATTATTGATTTTATTATTGATTGATATTTCAAATTCGCCAGGGATTTAACATGTGTCAAACCGTAAGGGGGGCGGGGATAGCTCAGTGGTCAGAGCGCTCGCTTTCCCCAAGTCAAGCAGCATCGAGCGTGGTTCCCAGTTGGATGGGTGACCGTTTGCGCGCCTTGGCTTCAGTAAAGTCCCCCCAGTTCACCTAGCTGTAAATGGGTACCTGCCCTCTTTAGGGTCAGTGAAGGTAAAGCAGTGAGGGAGAGGAGATGGGCGCCACTGCCCTCAACATGCTGGCCCCTAGAGAAGCTGAGAGGTTTCTGATGCCTCGCTCCCCTACGACCGCCAGGTTATGGGACACCTTTACCTTTTTTACCAAACTGTAACCTTGGAAAACTTTATGATGAGGCGTCTTTGCAAAATACGATATTATTCGATACACCCAACACACTCAGCATTCTTTATTATTTTTTTCTTTATTCTTTTATATCGAGGATAATGGAATCAGCACCCATGTGCATTTTTACACCCAGTCCGCGTGTGTATGCAGTTTTGTCAAACTTGTCATCTGTCCACCGATACACAAGGCCTACTCATACGAAAAACGGAACAGGCTTTAACGTGTGCGCAAGATGTTCTAAGTGCGTTTGCACACAGTGCTCGGTTCATAGGGCTCATCCGAAGGATTGTGGGGAGAGTGGAGTCAGCACTGATGTTAACTCCACGAGAAAAATCCCCTCGAACAGGAATGGAACCGGGGTCGTCAAATTGCGAGCTCAATGTTCTGCCACTAGAAGAGAGAGAGAGAGAGAGAGAGGCAAGAGAGAGAGAGAAGAGAGAGGAGAGAGAGAGAGAGAGAGAGAGAGAGAGAGAGAGAGAGAAGACAGAGAGAGAGAGAGAGAGAGAGAGAGAGAGAGAGAGAGAGAGAGAGAGAGAGAGAGAGAGAGAGAGAGAGAGAGAGAGAGAGAGAGAGAGAGAATTTAAAGAATCGATATAAAGAATAAAATTAATAATAATAAATACTCTCTCTCTCTCTCTCTCTCTCTCTCTCTCTCTCTCTCTCTCTCTCTCTCTCGCAAAGAATCTTGCGCACACGTTAAATCCTGTTCCGCCTTTCGTAAGAGTAGGCCATCGTGTGCCGGTGGGAACAGATCACATTTACAAAAACGCAGACACACGGGGACTGGATGAAAAAAACACAAGAGTGCTTATTCCATTATCCTCGATATGAAAGAATAAATCAAATAAAATCTCTCTCTCTCTCTCTCTCTCTCTCTCTCTCTCTCTCTCCTCTCTCTCTCTCCTCTCTCTCTCTCTCTCTCCCTTTCTCCCTCCTCCCCCTCCCTACCTCCCTCACCCTCTCTCTCCCCCTCCCCCCCCTCTCTCTCTCTCCCCTCCCTCACCCCCCCCCCCCTCTCTCCTCCCCTCCCCCCCCTCCCTCCCCACCTTTCTCCCTCCCCCCTCTCTCCCTCCCTCCCTCCCTCTCTCTCTCTTTCTCCTCTCTCTTGTCTCTCACACCACCACACCTTGTAGAAAGTCTTGTCATCTTTCAGAGAGGTTTCAGCGTGAGCCAAAGCTTTGACATTGTCCCCCACGTGTAGGAAACACTGGGATCTGGCCCACCAGGCACGCTTTTCCTCTGTCGCCAGTTCCAGGGCCTGAGAAAAAGAAGAAGAAGGAGAATTAAGAAGAAGAAGAAGAAGAAGAAGGAAGAAAGAAGAAGAAGAAGAAGAAGAAAGAAGATGAAGATGAAGATGATGATGATGATGATGATGATGATGATGATGATGATGATGAAGAGAGGAGGAGGAGGAGGAAGAGAAGAAGAAGAAGAAGAAGAAGAGAAGAAGAAGAAGAAGAAGAAGAAGAAGAAGAAGAACAAGAACAAGAAGAACATGAACAGAAGAACAAGAACAAGAACAAGAAGAACAAGAAGAAACGAGTGTGTGTGGTGTGTGTGTGTGTGTGAGTGTGTGTGTGTGTGTGTGTGTGTGTGTGTGTGTGTGTGTGTGTGTGTGTGTGGTGGTGTGTGTTGTGTGTATGTGTGTGTGTGTGTGTTTGTGTGTGTTGTGTGTGTGTGTGTGTGTGTCTGTCTGTCTGTCTGTGTCTGTGTCTGTGTCTGTGGTGTTTGCATGTGGCAAGGAGAAAAATCCGACCTACTTTGCCATAGCGTTTGATGGCTCTTTCGTACTGGCCTGTCCGCTGTAACATAGCAGCCTCTGCCCGGACCACATGGAAGTCAGGTGCCTCTTCCCCTTGACTTTTGGACATCTTGCCTGGTGCTCTGTTGTCTACACCCTGCGACACGTACGACAGCACACTTCACACACACAGCCCTCTGTCTACACACATCACACAGCCCTCTGTCTACACACATCACACAGCCATCTGTCTACACACATCACACAGCCACCTGTCTACACACATCACACTCACAGCAGTCTGTCTACACACATCACACAGCCCTCTGTCCACACACATCACACAGCCCTCTGTCTACACACGTCACACAGCCCTCTGTCTACACACATCACACAGTCCTCTATCTACACACATCACACAGCCACCTGTCTACACACATCACACTCACAGCAGTCTGTCTACACACATCACTACAGCCCTCTGTCCACACACATCACACAGCCCTCTGTCTACACACGTCACACAGCCCTCTGTCTACACACATCACACAGCCCTCTATCTACACACATCACACAGCCACTGTCTACACACATCACACTCACAGCAGTCTGTCTACACACATCACACAGCCATCTATCTACACACATCACACTCACAGCAGTCTGTCTACACACATCACACAGCCTCTGTCTACACACATCACACAGCCATCTGTCTACACACATCACACAGCCATCTGTCTACACACATCACACAGCCATCT
The DNA here is from genome assembly GCA_030674155.1 of Stramonita haemastoma. Taxonomy (NCBI): domain Eukaryota; kingdom Metazoa; phylum Mollusca; class Gastropoda; order Neogastropoda; family Muricidae; genus Stramonita; species Stramonita haemastoma. The sequence goes on from CM060343.1 coordinate 4,705,753, forward strand.
GTCTACACACATCACACAGCCATCTGTCTACACACGTCACACAGCTATCTGTCTACACACATCACACAGCCATCTGTCTACACACATCACACAGCAATCTGTCTACACACATCACACAGCCATCTGTCTACACACTTCACACTCACAGCCATCTGTCTACACACATCACACAGCCATCTGTCTACACACATCACACAGCTATCTGTCTACACACATCACACTCACAGCCATCTGTCTACACACATCACACTTACATCCATTTGTCTCCACACATCACACTCACATCCATCTGTCTACAAGCTTCACTATCACAGCAATCTGTCCACAAGCTTTGCACTCACAGCCATCTGTCTACACACATCACACTTACATCCATCTGTCTACAGGCTTCATTAACTACCTCCCCTGGAATTAACATCAGTGCCGACTCCACTCTCCTCAAAAGTCTTTTGGATGAGACTGTAAGCCGAGGCCCCGTGTGCGAACGCACGCAGAACATCTTGCGCGCACGTTAAATCCGGTTCCGCTTTTGGTAAGAGTAGGCCATTGTGTGCCGGTGGGAACGGATGACAAGATTTACAAAATTGCATACACACGGGGACTGGATGAAAAGAGCATATTAGTTCGTATTCTATTATCTTCGATATAAAAGAATAAAATCAAAAATAAAATAAAATAAATAATCTGATTTTTTTGTTTCTTACCCTTTGCCTTGACTTGTGGTAATCAACTTATTCATTTCTGTTTTGACTGGGGCGGGGGAGGGGGGGGGGGGTTGCGGGTGGGTGTTGTCCCCTTGTCGATAGATAACCCATTATACAATCCACACTTACCTGAGTAAATTTGTAGAATAGTAGTTGCCGAGAATCTGTTCGAAAAAAAAGGTGTTTTTTTTTTCAACGGCAAATTCCTGTCGCAAATCGAATTGATCTGACTTCTGGTTAATTAAATACTCCGGTATCTACTTTGACAACCGTGACTGTAGCCTACTTGTAAACATAAGCAGTTCTTCTTGACTTCGGTTCTCTTTCTGTACAAACTTACCAATTCAAACGTAAGCAGTCGAAACGATTTTTAGCATCACAGACGCAGAAGAACTAGGCTCAAGTCTCTTGTCAGTGCCCTGGGTGTCTGCAGCTGTAAAGCCTCGTCTCTCTCTAACTCCTATGTCTCCTAGGCTGCCGTCAAAAAAACCGGGTTTCAGTCTGTGTCCTTGTGGTCAGTTGCTATCTTCCTCTTCCTTAGTATGACGTCAACAGTTCGTCCTAATCTTTTCTCAGATTGAAAAAAGACGTCATAAAACACCATCAAGAACATCGTAAATCGACCTGGTGCCGGGATTGTAGTAAGTCAACTAGCCAGATTTTTTAGACTTCTATTTTTTTTTCTCTCTCCATATTTCAACAGTAACACGATGTTTGCAAGTTCTGTCAAAGCCAAGTGGCTTATTAAGCTCTTGTTCTACATTTCAGCAAAGTTTCTTTCGAAATTGCACAGAAATAGTCTCAAATTCATGAAAAATCCTCCTCACATGTACTATCATATAGTTATGATATGTATGATAGGCTAGATAAACAAAGCTTTAAACCGAGGCCCCGTGTGCGAACGCACGCAGAACATCTTGCGCACACGTTAAATCCTGTTCCGCTTTTCGTAAGAGTAGCCATCGTGTGCCGGTGGGAACAGATGACAATATTTACAAAAACTGCATACACACGGGGACCGGATGAAAAAAAGCACATGATTGCTTATTCTGTTATCCTCGATATAAAAGAATAAATAAATAAATAAATAATAAATAAATAAAGCTTTATTAATATTCTCTGAAGATCATGGGCATAATAAATTTATAATCCTCCTCCTCCTCCTCATCATTATGATAAATGGAATTTATTTAGCGCTATATCTTGTAAAAACAAACCAAAGCGCTTACATTCAACTTATTCTTGCACATGTAACGAATAACAACAGTTTTAACAAATTCAGGTGTACACACACACACACACACACACACACACACACACACACACACACACACACACACACACACACGCGCGCGCACACGCACACACATACACACACACATACACACAACACACACACACACACAACACACACACACACACACACACACACACAGGTTAAACTCTTTGCCTAGGTAAAGAACATTTCGGCCGTTGAAGACAGGGACAGATAAGAGATCATAAAAAGAATGCTTACATGTTGATCAAAACGTTAAAACCTGTTCCACTTTTCGGAAGAGTAGGCCCTTTGTGCTGGTGGGAACGGGAGGCAAAATTTGCAATACTCATGCTCACAGGGACTGGCTATGAAAAGTACACGAGTGCTTACTCCATTATCCTGAAAATAAAAGAATTATAAAAGAAACTAATTCTAAAAACAAAAAATTCTTATTATCTAAAGGATGCACAATACAATAGATGTGTGTGATATGAAACGGCACAGCAGGCCTACAGTATGGTATGGTATGGTATGGTATGGTATGGTATGGTACGGTATGGTACGGTATGGTAAGGTATGGTATGGTATGGTATGGTATGGTATGGTATGGTATGTATGTATGGTATGGTATGGTATAGCACGCTGGTAGGTACGTATGGTATTATGGTATTTTATGTACAGTACAGTATGGTGCGGTGTGTATAGTAGTACGTATGGTATGGTTTTGTTGTTGTTTTGTTGTTTTGCTGCCTCATCTTATGTAACGTCCCCGTCCTGCTGTTCCCAGCTTTCGTAGTGTTCAGTGGTGCCTGTTCTGATCTAACTTAGCAGGACACCACTACTAACTACTACTTACTAACCCTGCTAACAACGTATTGGACCAAAACACCTGGCGTCGACATAGAAACAGAGCTGAAGACCTCAACACTCCTGGGAACCATTCAGAATGGCCTAGACAGAGGAGTGGAACTTTGTGCTGCCTACATGCAAAGAAGGCATAAAGGCTTGATGGGGATGGTTTAGGGTAACGCGCCTGCCTAGGAAGCAAAAAGTCCGGGTCGGAATGTGCGGTGGTTCGAATCCCATTTGGGCTTAAAACTTTTCCCCCATCCATTAGACCATGAGTAGTGGTTTGGGCGCTAGTCTTTCAGATGAGACGATAAACCGAGGCCCCGTGTGTTACACATCATTATTTAGCGCACGTAAAAGAACCCACGGCAACAAGAGGGTTGTCCCTGGCAAAAATTCTGTAGAAAAAAGCCACTCTGGTAGGAAACAAATACAGTTGCAGTCAGGAAAAAGAGAAAAAAAAATGGTTAGCGCTGCACTTGTGGCGACGAGCTCTCCCCGGAGCGAATTTGACGCAGAGAAATCTGTTGTGACATAAAGTGTGACATTAAAATGGTATAAAAAAAATAAATAAATAAAAATTAAAAATAAGACCTTCACCTGCCTAACAAATAAACCGTGAGTTTCTAAGTCCGATTCCCATCACTGCCCTTTCTCTCCAGTTTGATGAGAAAATCGAACTGAATGTCAAAGTCCTTGGAATAACCACAAGCTGATGCCCCGTGTGCCAATGCACGCAGAACATATTGCGCACACGTTCGAAACCGTGCCGCCTTTAAAAAAAATCAAAAAATCTTTTATGTCGAGGATAATTGGATAAGCACTCGTGTGCTTTTTTTTTTTTTTTTTTTTTTTACATTCTAGTCCCCGTGTGTATGCAGTTTTGTAAATTTTGTATGTGTTCCCATCGACACACAATGGCCTGCTCTTCGAAAACAACAGTTTTAACGTGTGCAATAATTATGTTCTGCGTGCTTTCGCACTCACAACCTAAGTTTATAGTCTCATCCGAAGGACTTTTATTTGGCTCTGTGCCATTTTTGTGTGTGTTGATAGTTTATTTTCTATGCTTTTTCCTATTTTAAAAAAAAAAAAGTCAAATGATTATTGGTTAATGTTTATTTCCCCCTTTGCCAAAATGATACAGTTTGTATGGTTTGTTATCCATTATATTGTGAAGGGGTGGGGTGGGGGTGGGATGTTTTTGTTGGTTGTAGAGTTGTTGGGGGGGAGGGTTGTTGTTGTTGTTGTTGTTTTTCTCCCTTTTTGTTTTTTGTTTTATTTTTCTGTCTGAGCGTATGAGTACTGGGCTTATTTTACGATCGAGATGTATCCCTAAGGGTGGGGACTGGGTGTAAAAAAGCACATGGGTGCTCATTCCATTATCCTCGATGTAAAAGAATAAATAGATAAATAGAATTGATTGATTGACACATACACAGAGTATATATATATATATATATATAATATATATATTTATTATTATATATTTAATATCGTGTGTGTGTGCGCGGCGCGCGTGCGTGCGTGGCGTGTGTGTGTGTGTGTGTGTGTGTTCGTCTAATATCACGTAAAGTGGGAGAACCGTACATCGAAGAACGTCATAAAAGGTATGGATTTTAACACACTAAATTCAGCTCAGACGTTACCGAAACGTAAGCCTGCAGGCTACAAAACGTTAGATCAACGTTGGTAAGCTACATGAGAATAGCATACTAGGCCTAATATCAACGTTGCGGAAAAACCACAAGCGTCGACTGCACGTACCTAAGGATTGCACCACTTCAGCGACACTCCTCGCTTTGATAAAAACCGCTGTGCGCTCTTTCTCGCCACAGTTCAATGCGGATCTTTACCTGTGGGATCGTCTATCGTCGGTTAGGCTTAGCAGCGGTGAGGGCTTCTGTTCATACTTTGAATCACTCTGCGTTTGTAAGGTTTGCTAAAGTGACAGATTCTGTTCAAATCCATCGCTCAATTCGCGTTCCTGAGGTCAAGACTGTCTTAATTAGTGTCCCTGATGAAAGTTGGCTCTTTTCATTTTGAGGAAGAAAAATTGGGTGCTTAAAACAGAGGCGTGTGAAAGAGTGTAAGTTGAGCATTAGACTATAGCGGAGATCGAAGATTCAACTGTTTCTGATTTTTGTGCTTGATTCATCTAAAGTCTGTTTAGGTACATGTGACTTGAGAAGTTGAAATTATACCTGAACTGATATTGTAAGTGTTCGTTTCAAACCGTGTGCTCTCTCCCACAAACAAGGAATTATCAGGCGCCTATGCAACAGCGTTTGTGGGCGTGCCTGGTTTTCTGCTGACGTGCGGAAAACGTATTGTGGTAACAGACGACGGCGACCGGCTTGTTGGTGCTTGTGCAAAAAACATGGACAACGCCGTTGCAGGGCATGCATCGTTTTATCTGAGGCAGTGTGCTGATTTGGTACGTTTCTCTGATGAATAATATTTAGTCTGAAGAAATTCGATTTCGGTGTACAGAAAATATTGATGTTCGAATTTACCAAAGAGGATTGTGTCTTAAGACTAATGTCGTCTGCTACTGCAGACTAGTTTTGATTTCATTGTGTTAGACAATAACGGACCATTGACTAGCGGTAAGTGTCAGGCTTTATTATCATTGTTGTACTTGTCAAAATCCCATTTTGTAAATCACGTTTTTAAAAATTCATTTTACAGTAAGTTAGCGCAACTGCATTCATTTTCTCTGTAAATCAAAGGATTATTTATTTCACCATAATCTTTTTTTTTTTTTTTTTTAAAGGCAAGGCTAGGCTAACAGGCGCTGAAAGTGAAACTGAAAGTTTGTAGTAGGTTAGCTGACTTTGCATTGTAGTCGCTGTGGAATAGAATTGTAGGTTTGTTGTTTTTATTACTCAACTTCAGTGAAACTGTTTGTTTGTTGTTGTTTTTCCTAAAGTGATAAAGGCAATATCAAGTACAAACTTTTCTACCATTCTTTCTTTTTTGTTCCGTTTTGTTTTAATACATTCATTTATATTTTTGAAGAAAAAGTAGTGGAGGAAATTTATATTTTTATATAAAAATATATATTTTATATATTTTTTTTTAATATTTTGTGGTATTTCGGAATGTTCTTTTTTTTTAGTAATTGTTTCAAATGTGAAATGATCTTTTAACTGTGGGTTGACCTGTCCAGTCGTATCACTTAATGCTTTATCCATCTCAGACAGAACTTAGATTGAAGCTATAACCACGACTCGGGTTAGACTATAACATTGTCTTGAACAGAACTATATATTTTTGTATAAAAACAACACCCAAGGTCACATTATATTAAAGAGGAGTTGACCAGAGGATCCAGTCCCTAAATCGGAAATCTTCCGCTGGGACGTTAACTTAATCACAACAACAACAACCACAGGATTCTTAACAACACTTAACAGATAAAACGTACTTCTAGTGTCAGACTATATTCGCGTAGTATTTCAAATTTGTGTAGCCACAATGAAAGATCTAGAGTCTCGGCCAATCAGTGGCACGTTAGCAAATAGCCAAAAGCTTAACGGTCTCTCTTTGGATGCTGAAGATGATGTTGATATCATGGCTTCTGTACCTTCTTCTAGGGCGTGC
>CM060343.1:4717169-4752169 GCA_030674155.1 Stramonita haemastoma
TAATGAGTGACTTTTGGATACACTTTAGTAGAACACGTTTGGGTTGGGTTATTTTTTTCTGTTTTATTGTTGAAAATTAACATCTGCCATTCTTCGAACACATTTATTATTTATTTATTATTCATTTATTCTTTATATCGAGGATAACAGAATAAGCAATCATGTGCTTTTTATCGCTCCCGTGTGTATGCAGTTTTGTAAATATTGTCATCTTTCCCACCGCACACGATGCTACTCTTCGAAAAGGGGAACAGGATTTAACGTGTGCGCAAGATGTTCTGAGGAGGAAGAGAGAGAGGGGAGAGAGAGAGAGGAGAGAGAGAGAGAGAGAGAGAGAGAGAGAGAGAGAGTACAAACATCACAAAGCAAACAGGACACTTTTTTTTCTTCTCTTTTTGTTGTTGTTGTTTTTGTAAGGGGAAACTTTGTGAAATAGGATCGCAGAGTCAGGAGAAGAAGAGCTTGTGATTTCAATTGCAATCTCAGCGTTTTTAGGGTCTGTCATTTTCAAACTTAATTCATGCGTTTGTGTAATGACAGAACCCCCCCCCCCCCCCCCCGTTTCTCCAAATGCACTCATCTGTTACCGTAACGGATGTATGCCATTGGCTCATTGTTCTCAAAGCAACGCGTGCTTGCACACGTGTGTTTCTATCAGTGCGGTATTGTGTAGGAGGAAGTTGTGTGTGTGTACGTGCGTGCGTGCGTGCGCGCGCGCGCGTCGTGTGTGTCCCGGCAAACGTACATGTGTAATCGTGAGTGCTGTTACTTCTTAACTGAGTAATTAGAGACTGATGCCGATCCAATTGATGTTAGATGAAGTCTAATGTATTATTTCTTTAACCTTTTTTTTTTTTTTTTAAATCAGGAATTGGCTGATTGATATGATTGGCAAACACATTGTTGCGTATGCTCATATTTGTTATAGAGTTTAAAATTAGGATTTGCTGATTAATATGATTGGCAAACACATTGTTGCGTATGCTCATATTCGTTATATGAGTTTAAAATCAGGAATTTGCTGATTGATATGATTGGCAAACACATTGTTGTGTATGCTCATATTCGTTTATGAGTTTAAAATCAGGAATTTGCTGATTGATATGATTGGCAAACACATTGTTGTGTATGCTCATATTCGTTTTATGAGTTTAAAATCAGGAATTTGCTGATTGATATGATTGGCAAACACATTGTTGTGTATGCTCATATTTGTTATGAGTTCCGGTGTTCAAGAACCAGTGTGGTATAGTATGTATGTAAACTGATATTGATTTTATAAGCAAACTAGTCTTTGCTGCAAATGTAACGACAGTGCTATAATTATGTGTGTGCCCAATTTTTGAGTCTGAGCTTCTATCATGTGTGTGTGTGTGTGTGTGTGTGTGTGTGTGTGTGCGCACGCACACACGTTTTAAATTAGTGTTTTGGTGCTTTTAAGTCAATAAATTTGATGGAAAAGAAATTATGGTTCTTGGTTTTTTTTTTATATTTCAGTGTTTTTTGCTCCTCAGTCCTGTATTCGAACATCTTGGTGATTTTTTTTTTCCCTCTCTGCCTCCTTCTTTATGTGTCACTGGTGTGTGTGTGTGTGTGTGTGTGTGTGTGTGTGGGTGCGTGCGTGCGTGCGTATGCATGTATGTGTGTGTTTACATGTATGTGTGTGAACAGCATACAAAGTGATTCGCTGCAGCCATAATTTCTCTCACTGAGGTTCACAAATGTCAGATTTAGCTTATGCGATCACCCCCCCCCCCCCCTTCCATTAAGGTAGCCGCATTCCAACTTCTGGGACGATGTCTAAACACAGGCAGGTGTGTTTCCAAATTTTACTGTAACACATATCCTTTGGATGAGACTCAAGGCCCGTGTGTGAATGCACACAGAACATCTTGCGCATACGTTAAATCCTGTTCTGCTTTTCGTATGAGTAGGCGCATTGTGTGCTGGTAGGAACAGATGACATTTACAAAAAAACGGCACACACACGGGGACTAGATGTAAAAAAGCACAAGAGTGCTTATTCCATAATCCTCGATATAAAAGAATAAAAAAAAATTAAAAGAAATGTGTAAACGCTGTTTCTTAAAATGCTGTTATCTGTTCTTACTGGCACAAAATGCCTACTCTTCCTCAAAGCGGCACAAGATTTTAGTGTGTGCGTGCAAGATTTTGGCATACCTTTGCAAACATGGTCTCAGCTTATAGTCTTGTCCAAAGGACTTTTAGGGGGAGTGGAGTCAGTACTGATGTTAAAAAAGCTAAAAAGGTAAAGGTGTCCCATAACCTAGTGGTCGTAGGGGAGTGAGGTGTCAGAGACCTCAGCTTCTCCAGGGGCCTGCATGTTAAGGGCGGCGCCCATCTCCTCTCCCTCGCTGCTTCACCTTCCCTGACCCTAAAAAGGGCAGGTACCCATTTCCAGCTGGGTGAACTGTACTGAAGCCATGGAACACAAGTTAAAAAAGTTAGTCTGTCCCGAGCCTAAGGCTCATCAGGCCGGTGCTTATCCCGGTTTCTGTGGCGTTAAGCGACTGAGAGTCATAGACTCCACCCTGAATAGGACGCCAGTCTATGCAGGGTTAACCCCCAACACAAGGTTGTTACCCCTTTTACACCTGGGTGGGGTGAGAAAATAGCCGTAAAGTGCCTTTTCCAAGGGCACAACGCCATAGCCGAAAGCTGGGATCGAACCCGCAACCTTTAGATTACGAGTCCAACGCCCTAACCACTAGACTACAGCGGCGGCCAAGGCACACAAACTCCAGGGTAAAATCCCCTTAAATGGACACCTGCTTCACGGGTTGTAAGATCACAAACGATGGACACTTTCCACAGCTATTTCTCTCTCTCTCTCTCTCACACACACACACAATAGCCTAGTGGTCAGAACATTGTGCTGGCAATTTGAAGACCCAGGTTTGATTCCCAGTCAAGGGGATTTTTCTCCTGGAGTTAACATCAGTGTGACTCCACTCTCCCCAAAGGTCTTTCGGATGAGACTATAAACCGAGGCCCCGTGTGCAAACCCACGCAGTACATCTTGCGCACACGTTAAATCCTGTTCCACTTTTCGTAAGAGTAGGCCATCGTAAGCCAGAGGGAACAGATGACATTTACAAAACTGCATAAATACGGGGACTGGATGTAAAAAAGCACATGAATGATGCTTATTCCATTATCGATATAAAAGAATAAAAAAATAAAAATAAACAAACACACACACACACACACTCTCTCTCTTTCTTCCAGCTTCCTCTCACAAACAATACATTTCACCAAAGAGTTTCTCTTCCAGCAAAATTTATTTCTGTCATTCCATTTTCCTTTCTTCCAGTCTAAAAAAAAAAAAAAAAAAAAAAGAAAAAAAAAAAAGACCCCTCTCACCCCCTCTGCTCTAAAAAATACAAAGCAGCAAAGAACGAAATGCATAATCACTGGTTGTGAACATGACAAACAACCCAGTAATCAGAAAAAAAGAATTTCCCCCCTTCACAAGTAAGGTAATTTAATTACCTCTTTTCTATCCGTCATTCCAAATTTGACTGTAACACACATCTCATTCAAATCATGTACAATTTCCGTTCCTGCAAACAAATGAAAACCAAGTGAGCAAGATTACTATGACAGGCCTGGAACCTTTCTTTGAAAACGCTTCATTAGTAAAAACACCCGAAAGCATGTATCTCCACAGTGTCATCAATGGGAACGCCCAACACTAAAAACATTTCCAGCCACTGCAGTGACAGTAGACTAAGGTGATTCCCAGTAAAAAAAACACAAAACAACCCAAAATGGTTGCCTTCATTGTCCAAAGATTAGCTCTGGCAGAAGTATTTCGACCTCTATCTCGGGATCTTTCAATCAAAGAAATGCTGGAAATGGCCAGAGCACTCAATGTTTGTATGTACATCTCCCATCATCACCTTTTTCTTTTAAAAACTCGCTTATTTCCTAGCAAGAACTCTTGGAGTCACACAGGTGAGATTTTCACAGAGTCTTCAGTCCAGTATGAAAAGATGGTTCATCCGGCATTTGGCTTTTTCGGGCGATTTGCTGATTTCACAGCACAATGCGCATTAGTAGATCTATAACAGACTTCACCAAGGCCACACTGCTCATCCTTACGTGTCGAATCGGGGGATTTCACTAAGCAACAGAGGCATATATTGCAGTCATGCATAGGACCTTGATGCAGAGTGTTCTCTGAAAACCGGGAGGGATTTGGAACCTACAAATGTCAAAGTAGTTTCATTCAAAACAGCTGCGGATTAGAGACCTGTTCTAACCGCTGACAATGGATTCCAGCCTGAAATTTCTGCTCATCAAAGAGGAGAGGGCTTACCCAATAACTGCCGGCTAGTGAAATTGCTCATAACAGTCGAAAGTTGTAACTTTTTGTATTCCGATTCTTTACATAAATGCCCCTAGATTTCGCATTCCATCATGAAATCAGTCAGCACACATGCTGCATACCTTTTCTACTCTAAGTACATACCAGCAGCTAAATTACGTCCAGACACCAGCAGGGTTTAGAGGGCTAGCCTGATAGAGCTTTGACAGTGGTAGCAATTAGTGATGGTCACAGGTGATGGAAATCTACTGTGTGTAAATCCAGCAAATCCCGTCAGGATTCAGGGGGGCAATATCAATCCCGGCAAATCTGGTTGGGACTAAGAGGGTAAACTGAATGTCACAGTACCATGGAGACTCCTCATGTCTACAGCAGCCGAAGCTTTCCAAAGAGGGGGTGCTCACAGCCTGTCTACAGCTCTCATTGATAGGGCCGGGAACCTCGGACCGAACCAATCAAAAAGAAGAGCAATACCCACACTAGCTGAGTGTTAAACTAGAAGTTGCTAAAGGTCATGAGGCATGGCTGCATACAAAAAAAGACCCCAACCCCCAAACAACCGTCAAACTATCAACAGCTAGCATACATGACACACTGTATGTAGTAGTCTATCCTCCTTTTCAAACTCTTCAACTTACCTAACTTGAAAAATACCAAATGAAACAACCTAGACCATATAACTTTATGAATGCTACTGAAATACTGACAATCCGACTGTAACCAAAGCCATTGTACACTGTTTTTTTCTTTATGGGGTGACACCTCATTAGTTAACACACAAAGAAGTCACAGAATGTTACCGATGCACAGAAACATTTAAAACGCCCCTACTGCACAGTTTTGATAGAAAATAGATCTTACTACAATGCAACAAACTCAACTTTGAAGAGCTCTCTGGGCCTAAAACATTCAACTACCTATACACTGAGAAATAAAAAAATCTAAAATAAAACAATCCGAAACCAAAAGCATCAAACAAATAAACAAAACAAAACGAAAAATTATTCAAAATTTCACTTGCTCCCCCAACAGGAAAAGACAATTCTCATGTTATCTATTTCATGAAAACTGGCAGCTGCAATTTCAGTTTACATAGGTGAGAAAAAAAAAAACAACCCAACCAAAACAAACTGAACTGTAACACCCCCCCCCTCCCCCCCTTTTAAGCAAGGACCAAATCTATAGTTTCACAGCTATGATTTTTACTAAAAAGTAAAGTAGATCTATATCAAGCTTTGCCTAGCTTTGCCTTCATTTACACTGCAGTCTCATAAAGGTTTCACTTTATAAGAAGAAAAAAGTTTACTGAAAAAAAAAAGAGAAAAGAAATAAATTGTTTTAGAAATATAGATCATATAACGGGGGGTGTCTATATCAGTTAAGTAGTGAAGGACATTAACCCTTTCACTGCTATCATATTTTGCTCAGGTACATGCAAGACAAAACAGAGAGAGTGTTGAATCATGACAAACAGTGATCGTCAACTGAGCATTGCTGGCGACGGTTTCTATGATGAACCCTGTTCGTCAACAGCGCAGTAAAGATGTTAAACAAAACAAAACCCAAAACAAGAAGATGCATGTATGCACACTTGAATGAAGTACCTGCACTGGCATCAGCATATCAAGAGTGATCACTGACTAAAAAAATATGACTGTCAGTCTGACCCCCAAAACAAACACAAACAATACACACACACTCACACACACACACACACACTCGCACACACACACACACTCACACACACACACGCCCTGAATAGAAAGATGAAATCAGACAGCTTCATCGCAGGAAAAAAGAATGTTAACCCTCTTGCATTCGGACTCTCTGAACACAAACTGCCCCTAGTTTTCACATTCCATCACGAAATCAGGTCAGGCACACATGCTGGCTGGCCTTTTTCTCTCCTTCTAAGTACATACCAGCAGCTATAATGACTTCCAGACACTCAACAGGGTTTCTCCCCCTAGCCTGACAGAGGTTTGACATGTGGTAGCAATTAGTGATGGTCACAGTGTGATGGAAATTTACTGTGTGTAAATACCAGCAAATCTCAGTTTGGGACTTTGGGGGGGGGGGGGGGCGTAATTATTCAATCCCGGATCGGAACTTAGGGGGGGTAATTATTCAATCCCGGATCGGAACTAAGAGGGTTAATATACCAGAAGCTGCTAAAGTTGTGAGGATGATGGCAGGCAGGCAGTTTCAGCTAATACCAACACTGACAGAATGAAACCAACCCCAAAGACAGTGCATTTACAGCATAAGTTAACAATTCTGAAATGGGGGGTACAAACCATCCATACCCCTCCAATTTCCATATCAAGTTTTTGGGTGTTTTTTCTTTGTGAGTAAAGATTTTCAGAATTTTCTGTCATCAACTACGATGTGATAGAATCACATATGCAGCCTCGGGAGTACTGAATAGGGAATCTTTGTTTTCCTACTCCTATTGTGAGAGACACGAATGATTGAGCATGCATTATTCTCTCTCTCTCTGCCATATCAAGTTATTTATCTGTGTAAAATAACAGGTTAGGCAGCAAAAAAAAAAGACAAAAATAAAAAGAAGAAATCCATAAACAAAACACACACAAAAAGGGCAAAAAATATGACTCTGTACATTACCGTCTCTTTGAGAATAAGTTAAATTGTTTACTTATAGCATATTTGTTGTTGACACAAAAGGATAACTGAAATTAATATAAAACAAACTTACAACAACCCTCCTTTTTCCCCTCCAAAGTGCATTTTTTCACACAAATAATTTTAAACAAAGAGTAACATTTATTTTTTTTGAGGAAATAAATTTCACACTCTTGCCATAACTTTTTAAAATATTAAAATAAAAAATAGTTGAAATGCTTGAATTCTTCTACTCTAATTAGTAACTTTTTTTTGTAAAAGATACAATCACTCAGAATGATACCTCAAAACCTTGCAATATATTTTCATATGTACATACCCCCCCCTCCCCCAAAACAAAAATGTACCTCTGCGAGTAAGTGCTGCTACAACTGTTCATTCATTGTCTTATGTAGCCAAATAAAACATTTACAAAACAATACCTTTGACATTCACAAAAAAACCTCATTGTCTGTTGCATTCTTTGAAACGTATGTTTTGTGTGAATGGACTTTGCCCCCATATTGCTGCTGCTGCTTGTAAACTTGCACATTGTTTTGATTTTTTTTCTTTTTCTTTACGACTCCACACGTTTGATAAGAAAGTTCATTTTGATTTAATGACCGCAGATTTGAAGTGCCTCTTGGTTGCGCTTAATTGGTAAATGCATATCGTTTACAGGCAACAGCACTGAATTTCCAACTCCAAAACAAGCGAGTGAACTCTTGTGGGACATAGGGGTTGAAACTTATGAAATTTTGTTCCCAAGCCCATGTTAAAAGTTATGCCATATACTGAAAGGGCATCGCTTGTAAAGCATCAAAATCAAAGAATTACCCAGTTTTCTGCACTGTTGCCATGGAAACAATCCAATATGGCCACCATAACTAAATGTTTCAAACTCCTAAACCTTTTTTATCTATAACAAGTAGAAGTAACCTGTTTGTACAGACATTTTTTTACAACCTGAATTGTTTCAATTCACACAGGAAAAGCTTCATGAATGTATCCAGCAATTTTTTGTTCTAAAAAAAAAAATAACGCATGATTTTGGGCATTTCTGGACCCATGTCTACCCTTAAGTATATTTTAAATCTCTCCCTTCGCACACTACGCAAACCTGATCAAAAGCGAAAGAGAAAATTATTCTCTCTGATGAGCCTGTGGATTTTTTGGCCACGGCCATTACACAACAAAACATGCATGACGTGCAAGTCAGCTGGACTGGAAAAACTCAAAGATGGTTGCTTTGTTTTAGCGTCAACAGTGATCGTGAACTCTTGAGTGAAAAAGACTGGAGTTATGTGCAGTATGCTACTCTAGGCTATGAGGCCAGTTACTTTTGTTTGCCTGTACCAGTTTTAAGTGTAGGATTTTTAAAATACATGTCCCGCAAACAACAGTACATGCTGTTAACCCTCTTGCATTCGGTGTCTCTGAACACAAACTGCCCCTAGATTTCGCATTCCATCACTAAATCAGGTCAGGCATACATGCTCCCTCGCCTATTCCTCCTTCTGAGTACATACCAGCAGCTACTATTACTTCCAGACTCTCAGCAAGGTTTCTACCTCTAGCCTGATAGAGCTTTAGCATGTGGTAGCAATTAGCAATGGTCACAGCGTGATGGAAATCTACTGAGTGTAAATCCTGGCAAATCACGGGTTTGGGTCTAAAGGGGGACAATTATTCAATCCCGGCAAATCTCAGCACGGGACTAAGAGGGTTAACCCTCTTAGTCCCGATCCTGGATTGAATAATTACCCCCCCCCCCCCCCCCCCAAGTCCCAGTAAGGGATTTACACACGGTAGATTTCCATCACGCTGTGACCATTGCTATCACACGTCAAAGCTCTATCAGGCTAGAAGGAGAAACCCTGCTAAGAGCCTGGAAGTAATTATAGCTGCTGGTATGTACTTAGAAGGAGGAATAGGCCAGCCAGCATGTGTGCCTGGCCTGATTTTGTGATGAATTCAGAGAATCCGAATGCAAGAGGGTTAAAACAGCATACTGGTCATGTTGGTGTTACCCACACTACAGCTTTACTCTTCCTTTACTTAAGGGTGAAGATTTTTTTTTGTACATTTATGTGCTTGTACAAGATATTCAGCATGTGTTTTTACTCCAGACCTTGACATACAGTCTCTCATTTATTATTATTATTATTTTACCTACAGTCTCGTGTGATGACTCTGAGAGCGTAGCTGGTTTCAAGGCAAGGCTAATCTGACTGTTTTAGAGGACTGTTCCTCTGGATTTTACATCAGTTCTTACTCTCTGACGACTCCAGAGGATTTTACATCAGTTCTTACTCTCTGACGACTCCAGAGGATTTTACATCAGTTCTTACTCTCTGACGACTCCAGAGGATTTTACATCAGTTCTTACTCTCTGACGACTCCAGAGGATTTTACATCAGTTCTTACTCTGACGACTCCAGAGGATTTTACATCAGTTCTTACTCTGACAACTGCAGAGGATTTTACATCAGTTCTTACTCTCTGATGACTCCAGAGGATTTTACATCAGTTCTTACTTTCTGATGACTCCAGAGGATTTTACATCAGTTCTTACTTTCTGATGACTCCAGAGGATTTTACATCAGTTCTTACTTTCTGATGACTCCAGAGGATTTTACATCAGTTCTTACTTTCTGATGACTCCAGAGGATTTTACATCAGTTCTTACTTTCTGACGACTCCAGAGGATTTTACATCAGTTCTTACTCTGATGACTCCAGAGGATTTTACATCAGTTCTTATTCTCTGACGACTCCAGAGGATTTTACATCAGTTCTTACTCTCTGATGACTCCAGAGGATTTTACATCAGTTCTTACTCTCTGATGACTACAGAGGATTTTACATCAGTTCTTACTTTCTGATGACTCCAGAAGAACAGTCCTCTAAAACAGCTGGCTTAGCAATGCCTTGAAACTAGCTACACTGACAAGAGTACTTCACATTACCAAGTCCCATGGACTTTTCACAACTTTTAAAAACTGCAACTTTCACCTCCTGTGTCTGTATTAAAAAATCTAGAGCAGTGATGGACTACAACACTGGCACAGCCACAAAACAAGTCTTTTCAAAGCTGAAGCCATGTTTACGAGGTACAAATCATGTTACCCGCAAATTCAAATTTCTAAATTTCACAAAAGGAGTTCCTGAGTTACTGCATAAAAACCTGCATGTACGTGTCTGAGAGAAAGAGTAGAAGGAAGAATTAAACGTACATACGCATTTATACATATGGACCTGAACTAAAACAAAACCACGTTCATGTGGGGTTTTTTTTTCCCCCCAGCGAAGTACAAAGCATTGAAATAGACGTTTCTGAGCGCATCGAGATAAAAACTAACAGAACTAGAAGTCACTATCCTGAAAGCAGTCTCTCTCTTCCACACACATCATGCGATCTCAAGACTGACAAAACTTTTACTCAGTCACGCCACTGTTGGTGTAAAACACTTCTCGGACAATACCAAAGAAGATTTGAACTCCATCCAGAAGATTTGAACTCCATCCAGAAGATTTGAACTCCACCCAGAAAAAACGAACAGGAGATGCGGTGATAACGCTACAACGGGAATGTAGCCCTTCTCCTCGGGGAGTGGTGGCGGTGGTGGTGTTTCCCATAACCGCTGGAACGTTCTCGTTCCGGTCTAGACCAGGTAACCTCGCAAACAGCAGGCTGGTCTGTAGGGGCAGGCAGGCAGGCAGCGGTGATGTGACACCAGAGCTCCTAGCAAGCGAAGCTCACATCACAGGGGGTTAAGATCGGATCCTGGAACAAACCCTCCTTCAACCTTCTCATCTTTTACTAGACTTTGTCCGCCCGCCCTTTTTCTTCACATCGTCGTCCAGCGTCCACTCAGAATCCCCACATCCCAGTCCTCCTCCTCCTCCCCCCCACCACCCCCACCGACCGACGCGGAACTGGTGGAGGGATGTGGCGAGGGGGAGGGGGGCAGGCTGCCGCACACCGAAGACCCTGCCTGGCTGCCGCCCGTCTCCCCGGGGGGCTGGGGACAGAGGTTGGGGATGCGGGGCTTGCTGCCAGGGAGCTTGGGCTGCTCCTTCTCCGCGTCGATGATGCGGTCCTCCCTCTCCAGCGCGACCACCTCCTCCTCCGTCAGCGGGAAGCTCCGCAGAGGCCAGCCGGAGGTCAAAGTGGACGAGCTGCTTTGTTCTGCAAAGTCCTGGCCGGGAGAGGCGTTTTCAGAGTCTGGAGGAAGCAGCACTGGCACGAAGCTCTGTCTCTCGTGACCCGACCGTCCTACACTACTGATGGGGGGTGTGGACAGTGTAGGAGAGTGAGGGTGAGGTACGTCCCAGTCCACATGCCGACTGTCCGATTCTTCCAGGCTCATATCCTCAGAGTCCATCGACATCTGTGCTGCCGCCGCCGTCATCACGGGTGTGGAGGGGGTCGGGGGTCGGGTGACCTCGTGCAGGCCAGGGGTCGCCACTTTCTGGGCCACTGCGCGAGCTCGGCGACGCCCGTGGGGTAAGCGTATGGCGCTGGAGAAGCGTTTCTTCTCCGCCATCTCGCAGATGCTGTGGCGCTGGATGTAGGAGTCGTCGGAGAGATCCTCCACCTGGGGACCACAACACCACAGGTTAAAATCGGTAACTGCTACTATAGTAGTAGGCACCCATCAGTCTTGGAAGACTGTGGAGTCGCGCCCTAAGTCTTTAGAGCGCAAAGCCTGGGTAAGTAAGTATCATTTATTTTATTATTTATTCTTTTAAATGAGGATAATGGAATAAACACTCTTGTGCTTTTTTACATCCAGTCCCCATGTGTATGCAGTTGTGTAATTATTGCCATCTGTTTCCACTGGCACTCGATGGCCTACTCTTACGACAAGCGGAACAAGATTTAAATTGTGCATAAGATGTTCTGTGTGCGCTCGCACACGGGGCCTCGGTTTATAGTCTCATCCAAAAGACTTTTGGGGATAGTGAAGTCAGAACTGATGTTAACTCAGGAGAAAAATCTCCTCGACAGGAATCGAACCCGGGTCAAATTCCCAGCCGCAATGTTCTGACCACTAGGCTATCCGTCCCCACTACTACATCAGGAACAGAAAAGGATTACAATACCTATATATACTTCCCCCCATTCCTGAAATGTTTTACAAACCGTTACCTGTAACCGGGTCATTTCGGAGCACAATATTTCCTCTCTCACTTGAATCTGTGGTTATTATTTCTCACAGCACAAAGCAAGTTTTCTTTCGTTCACATTCCTAGGACTTGTTTGACGTCACTAAAGCACTAAATGAAACAAAATCTTTCACTTTTGTTATTTGTTGTCAATGATACACTGAAAAATATACAGTAAAAACCAATTACTGAGAAACTGCAAAACTATCTTAATGTTTTACAAGCAGCGACTCCAATCAAAATGTAAATTTTCGCTTTCTATATACCAACCCATAAGAATCCAAAATGAAATTTGGTTGTGCTTAATTTTTTTTAAAAGGAAAAACTAGAATTACAGCTAAAAATTGGAAACAAAATTTTTGGGGGAAAAAAAGAAAGGTTGGCAGCAATGTAATAAGCAGTTTGGGGATCGGATCTGAGACTTATCATAAACCTACAAGTACCAGGACAACCATATTTGAGCTAATCACACACCAAAAACCAACACCTGATCACGACTATGAGCGTGTGTACATTCGAATTTGCTGAAACTATAAATTGTTATTGATTGCTTGTGTGTAGTCTGGTCGCATGCAAGTGCTTTGATTTGTTTTTACAAGATATAGCGCTATATAAATTCCATGTATTATTATTATTATCATTATTACCTATGAGAAAGTGAAAGAACCAAACCCCCTCATTACCTCTTCACTTTCTGGCGTTTCTTTGGCAATCAAGCCGTTAGATTTGGGAGCAGGGGGCTTGGCTTTCAGGGCCTCTTCCTCTGCCTCCATCTCCTGCTTTGCTTCTCGCCAACTGAGGATCAAACCAAGATGGTTGCTTCAAAACATGTATATATATATGACAAAAAACACTGAGGACTAACCTGCTGAAAAATTTCTGGGAAGGAATGGAAAATACATCTCGTGCCATTTGGGAGAAGGGGGACTATGAGAGAAGCTTACCGCAGTACATCTGATCATTTGATCCTGACTGCCAGTGTATGAGTAATATGGATAGACTGGTCCTTTAGTAAGGTAAAAAAAAAAAGAAAAAAAAAAGGTAAAGGTGTCCCATAACCTGTGTGGCCGTAGGGGAGTGAGGCGTCAGAGACCTCAGCTTCTCTAGGGGACAGCATGTTGAGGGCGGCGCCCATCTCCTCTCTCCCTCGCTGCTTGACCTTCCCTGACCCTAAAGAGGGCAGGTGCCCATTTACAGCTGGGTGAACTGGGGTGAACTGTACTGAAGCCAAGGCATACAAACGGTCACCCATCCAACTGGTAACCACGCTCGACACTTAACCCTCTTTTGCGGCGAACGTTCGGGAACGTTCGAAAAAAAACATGGCGCGAAATCGGCGAACGTTCGGATTCCACATGGTCGTTATGGGCGCATCCATTTTGTTCGCGTCACATGCTAGTCACATGACTGCTTTAGCCTCGTTTCCGGCATACATTCTACTTCCGTTTGACACCATTTTTTGGCGGCAAGCGGTTGTGTTTACTTCGCTGCGAATTTTTGAAGTCGAACATACGATCTCGTGATTTTCCAACATGGAGGACGAAGAATTTTACAGCTTGTGGTTCGAGGACAGTGATGACGATTCTGTTTTCGAGGGTTATGATGTTTCTGAATTGCGTGAGGTGAGAGCTGTTGAAAGCGATTTGGACATTGACTTTGAAAACTTGGAAGTTTCGCCGGTCAGCACACCAGAAGTTTCGAGTGATGAAGAAACTGAGGAACCTCGCGATCTGGGAGCATGGTCGGCAAGAACATCGCCGATCAATGTTTCAGATTTTGAGGAGTTTGTTGGTGCTGAGCACGATTTAGAGGTTGGTGCAAGCCCATTCGATTACTTCAGCTTATTTATCCCGAATCAATTTTACGAGATCGTTCGGGATGAGACCAACAGGTACGCTGATCAAAGGCAGGCACAGACCGGCAAAGAGGACACAAAATGGAAGCCGGTGACTGAGGAGGAGGTGAAACTGTATTTTGCGATTGGGATCATGATGGGGATTATAAAACTTCCTAGGCAGAGAAGCTACTGGGCCAATGACGACAGACTCAATATTCCCAGCGTGTCGAAGCTGATGAGTCAGAATAGGTTTGAGAAAATTTCTCAATACCTTCACCTGAACGACAATACCCAGCAAGTTCCACGGGGCCAGGAAGGATTCGATCCCCTCTTCAAAGTGCGTCCTCTGATCAACATGACGTCTACAGCTTTCAAGCAGCACTTCAAGCCACCCAGGGAGCTGAGTATTGATGAGGCCATGGTCAGCTACAGTGGGAGACTGCACTTCAAGCAGTACATCAAAGGCAAACCCACTCCCTGGGGAATCAAGATCTGGTGTTGTGCCGACCCCAAGACCGGCTACCTCCTCACCTATGATGTTTACACAGGGAAAACCGTGCACACTGAACCAGGTAAGATTATTTTCCCTCTTTCATTTTTGTTTTTATTTGTTGGTAAGTATATTAGGCAAAAAAAAAAAATTAAAACACACACACACACACACACACACACACACACACACACACACACACACACATGATGATGGGGTGATGGGATGAAAAGAGATGGTATGGTTGTATGTGTGATAATGAATACATATTATGATTATTATTTTTCAGATGCTAATTCCCACTTTTCTTCTTTGAACAGGTTTCATGAATGTTGTAAACTGCATTATCAGTGACTGACCTCAGTCAGTTTAGAAGTTACAGTGCCTGTTGCTCTCTTTTTTTCAGGCGGTCTGGGTCACCATGTCGTCGTGAAGTTGGCTGAGGAGTACCTGGAGAAGAATCACCACCTCTTCTTCGACAACTACTTCAACTCCGTGGCCCTGCAGGAAGACTTGCTGAGGAAGAAGACCTATGCCTGTGGCACCATACGGGTCAACCGCAAGCACTGGCCCAAAGACCTGGTCTTCAGCCAGCGCACGCCAAAGGCCCAGCGACCGAAGAAGGGGGAGACAAGGATGCGACAGAGAGGGGACATGGTGGCAACAGTCTGGCAGGACAAGCGGATGGTGACAGTGCTGTCCACTGGGGTGCAGCCTACCATGGGGACTGCACTTCGTCGTGGTGACGGAGGTAAGTTCATAACTGATTTATTTATAACTAATCAGTAGTCCCTTTTTTCAGGGAAAAAGGTAAGTTCATTACTAGTAATAATAGTTTTTTTTCTTTTTCAGGGATAAAAGGATTTTTTTAATTGACTGTATTCTTTTTCAGGAATCATGTAATATTTGTACCGATTTTTAATTATCTGGGGTATATATTTGCAGGAAGACGTGTGGAGAAGGAGATACCCACTCCTGTCTTGGCCTACAACGCCAGCATGGGTGGAGTGGACCTCTTCGACCAACGCCGCTCCTACTACACCATGGGTCGGCAGTCCAGGAAATGGTGGAGGTATCTCCTGTGGTTCCTGCTGGAGACAGCAATGATCAATGCTGGAATCCTCTACAAGTTTTGCAACTTACCTCGCCCCAAGAACTGTAAGTTCCATGACGGGATGTATTTCCGTCTTGCCGTGTACGATGAATTGATAAAAAACAACGTACATACCAGGCGGCAGCAGCAGCAGCCTGCCTCCTTTCTTGGCCAAGCCATCAGTGATCCTCTGATCAGGTGGTGAAGATGACAGGCAGAGCAAAGAACTGTGTGCTTTGCCAAAAAGAAGGCCGCCGCACAGCCAAAGGACGAGGGGTCCAGTCGACTTTTGGATGCGTTTTGTGCAAGGTCAACTTGTGCAAAGGCCTTTGTTTTGCACAGTTTCATGCTCAACTTGTGCAGTAACTTTTCCTATGTTTTTTTTCTTGTTTTTTTGATGTTCAGAAGTGTAAAACACTTTCATTTTTCTTTGAATCTTTCTGTGTCAGTTGATGCGACACTTTCAGTTTGACTAAAAATTGAGGTGCTGTTTGACTTTTTTTTTTTTTTTCCCCCTTGGAAAAATACTGTCATTGTGAATTTGTGAGCATTAAGGGATACTTCCTTGATGCTGATGTGTGGAAATGTAAGTATTACTGCCTTTATTTTTCTTTTCTATGGCTTTTGATTGATGAGGGTATCGGGTCAAGAAGTGATAACATGTCAATTTTCGTGTTTGGATTTTTTTTGTGAAGTCATGTATCATCAAAGTATTCAAAAAATTGTTGTAAAGTGTTCATGAATATGTTGACAACATTCAAAAAATAAAAGGAAAGTGAAATGATACCTGGTTGTATTTTTTTTTTGTGTATGTGTGATGCTACCCTATCTTTTTTACGGAGTCGCTTCCCTTTGCGTAGGATTTAGAGTGTGTTTGACTCATACAGAGTCAGGAAAAAGAGGGTTAACTTGACTGGGGGAAAGCGAGCGCTCTGACCACTGAGCTATCCCGTCCACAAACCAAGATGGTCACTTCAAAACATGTATGCGACAACAAATACTGAAGACTAGCTAGGTAAAAGGAACATTTCTGGGAAGAACGGAAAATAAATCTAGTGCTATTGGGAGAAGGGGGACTATGAGAGAAGCTTACAGCAGCGAATCTGATCATTTGATCCTGATTGCTCAGTCTGATCAAAAGTTAAAATAAAACATCCCCCCAAAAACCCTAAACATGATCAAACTTCCCTGACAACTGACTTCTAATGAAAACGTGTAAACTCAAAAACACTGTTCTAAAGGAGAAAATCTTATGAGCTTTCATGAAACACATGATGGGACTACAATGTCGCTTCTTACACAAAAGCATGATCACAACTGTTATAGTCACACCTCATGCACCAACAACCACTCTTTGTTATTGTGGCCAGGTAAGGTCCACAATTTTTTTTTTTTAAAAAGAGCAAAGGTACATAAATCATACACATCCTACCCAAATCCATGCCCACAACAGTCAGCCAAGCTAACCCCACCTTGGAATGGGAATCTCTTTGTTATTGTGGCCAGGTACGGCGCAACAATTTTTTTTTTTTTTTTTTTAAAAGAGCGAAGGTATGTAAATCACAATTTTTTTTTTTTAAAAGAGCGAAGGTATGTAAATCACAATTTTTTTTTTAAAAAAAAAGAGGAAAGGTATGTAAATCATAGCAAATCCCTGCCCACAACAAACAGTCAGCCAAGCTGACCCCACCTTGGAATGGGAATCTCCTTGTACTCCAGTTTCTCCACGCGCGTCAAGGCGGCCATGCTGCGAGGGATGACGATGCTGTTGATGTCGTAGGCGCTCTCTCCACGCCGCCGCCGCACCTCCCTCTCTCGGAGAAAGCCGGCGTCCTCACACAGAGAGGCGTTCATGCCGCGGCGCATGTAGCCCCCTCGCCGCGACCCCTGACCTCTCCTTCTCCTGCCTGTGTAACAGATAGGGAAGAAATAAAACTCGCGCTCAATGGCAGCTTTCGCAGAATCGGGTTGTCTTTCCTTTGTATGAGAGAGGAGTATTCATCCCACATGGCGTCTAATTTCCTTGCTTGGATAGTCTTTAAACCTCTTGCGTTCAGACTCTCTAAACACAAACTGCACCTATATTTTGCATGCCATCACAAAATCAGGTCAGGCACGCACGCCGGATGGCCTTTTCCTCCTTCTAAGTACATACCAGCAGCTGTAATTACTTCCAGACACTCAGCGGGGTTTCTCCTTCTAGCCTGATAGAGCTTTGACATGTGGTAGCAGTTAGTGGTGGTCACAGCGTGATGGAAATCTACTGTGTGTAAATCCCAGTTCGGGACTTAGGGGGGGTAATTATTCAATCCCAGCAAATCCCGGTACGGGACTAAGAGGGTTAATGTGTCTGAGAGACAAGCATTCAAGCCACACTGCATCTGATTTCCTTGCTTTGTTCCCTGACCGTTTTGCCTTTTCCCCCTCTCCAATGGTGGACAGGGAAAAAGTTTTAAAAGTGTCTACTGTGAACTTGTACAGAATCACCAATTGCTTATTGGTCTGTATGGAATGTATGATGTTTTATATGTACTACAGAGCGTCTTGCAGGAGATCTCTCCCCCCCCTCCCCCCCCAAAAAAAATTCTATGGTTTACTGGATAATTTTTTTTAACCCCCTGAAGACTAACATTCCCTTCAATGAATCAGGTGTTGATAATAAACTGAACGCTCATCAATTTGGCTGTCACAGCTATCTGGTAGTTTTTGTTTTCAAGCTCATTGGATGATCTGGCAAAAATATTTCTATTCAACAAAAATGATGAAATAAAGCAAGGAATGATGAACGCTTTTAAATATAATTTACTGACCACCTCTATTCTGCAAAAACAAACTTAAAAAAGGCCATTAATTAAGACCACACAAATTGCCAGCAAAAACCCCCCAACCCATTCACACACCCACGTAATCTAAAGGTTGTGGGTTCGATCCCATCTTTCGGCTATGGTATTGTGCCCTTGGAAAAGGCACTTTACGGCTATTTTCTCACCCCACCCAGGGGTAAAAGGGGTACCAACCTTGTGTTGGGGATTAACCCTGCGATAGACTGGCGTCCTATCCAGGGGGGAGTCTATGACTCTCAGTCGCTTAATGCCACAGAAACCGATATAAGCACCAGCATGATGAGCCTTAGGCTCGGGAGAGACTTTAACTTCACACACCAAAGATGTTACATATGACATGTACACAAACCACACGCAATAAAACGTACACACACATCATTCATGGAATGTCAGAACCTTGCGCTCGCAATTTGACGACCTGGATTCGATTCCCGCTTGAGGGATTTGTCCCCTGGAGTTAACATTAGTGCTAACTCCACTCTCCCCAAAAGTCTTTCAGATGAGACTATAAACCCAAGGACCCATGTGCGAACGCACGCAGAACATCTTGCGCACACATTAAATCCTGTTCCGCTTTTCCTAAGAGAAGGCCACTGTGTGACGGTGGGAACAGATGATAATATTTACAAAACTGCATACACACGGGGACTGGATGAAAAAAAGCACACGAGTAGTGCTTATTCCATTATCCTTGATATAAAAGAAAGAATAAATAAATAAAATAAATGGAACACGCTCACAGAACCTCACCTCTTCCTCGACCGACATTGAATTGAGTGTGGCTGCGGCACTTGAGGTCTGTACTTAATGTTCTGTTCGCAAGCCCCAGACCCTGAGTAGAATTGAGTTTTCTCCCTGCTTTCTGCTCATACTTGTTGCGAATTTCTGCACAGAGAATGACACCACAGGTCGTTTTAACCCTCTTGCATTCGGATTCTCTGAAGACAAACTGCCCCTAAATTTAGCATTCCATCACGAAATCAGGTCAGGCACACATGCTGGCTGGCCTTTTCCTCCTTCTTCTTCTTTCCTCCTTCGCTTTGATTTGTCTTTACAAGAGATAGCGCTATACAAATTCCATGTATTATTATTATTATTATTATTCTAAATACATACCAGCAGCTATAACTACTTTCAGACTCTCAGCAGGGTTTCTACCTCTAGCCTGATAGAGCATTGACATGCGTAGCAATTAGTGATGGTCACAGTGTGATGTAAATCTACTGTGTGTAAATCCTGGTTCGGGGGGGGGGGAGACAATTATTAAATCCCGGTTTGGGATTAAGAGGGTTAATCAATCTGGAATTCATTTCGCAGCCCCTTTTCAACAAGTCTCATGTCTTGCTGTTCCTGCACCACTAATCCCAATCTCTCCACCCTGAAAGTGAGAAGTTCAAGATGACCTCATCAATGTTAGGCAGACAAGTGGTGATGATACCGCTAACAAGTCCTTCGGATGAGACTGTAAACCGAGGCCCTGTGTGAGAATGCATGCAGAACATCTCGCGCACATGTTAAATCATGTTCCGCTTTTCATAAGAGTAGGCCATCGTGTGCCGGTGGGAACAGATGACAATATTTACAAAACTGCATATACACGGGGACTGGATGTAAAAAAGCATGAGTGCTTATTCCATTATTCTCAATATAAAAAAAAAAAGTCAGATTAGTGGAAAGAACCATTTCACACATCTCAGTTTCTTAAAAAAAAAAAAAAAAAACGCACTGAAACTAACTCATGACATCATAAAAACACTTATGGCAGAGCCTTGAATTTATGACAGGGTCCATATGACACTCAGAAGCACTGAAGACAAAATGTGCAGTGTGAGTCTAATTTTCAAGGACACAACATTGACTTACTATATGACTTGGCTCTGAGCACCTTGGTTTCAATTTAAATAAAAAGCAAAAGAAAAGGGAAAATTTTAAAACACATCTGTAGACATCATAAGTTCAGCAGAGTGCTCAGCTTAACAGTTGAGCACAAAGTAGCTCGATACTAAAATCACATCTTTAATTTATCACTGATATGAAATCTGCCTTGATGGTGGATCGGTGGTCTAGGGGTAACGAGCCTGTCTAGAAAGTGAAAAGTCCGGGTCAGACAGTGGGGTGGTTCGAATCCTGTTTGGGCCCATCCTTTAGATCATGAGTGGTGGTCTGGGTGCTAGTCTTTCGGATGAGACGATAAACTGAGGTCCCATGTGTTACACATCATTATTTAGCGCACTTAAAAAAACCAACAGCAACAAGAGGGTTGTCCCTGGCAAAATTATGTAGAAAAAAAGCCCCTCTGATAGGGAAACAAATACAACTGCAGACAGGGAAAAAAAACAAAAACAAAGGGTAGGCGCTGCATATGCGGCGACGCACTCTCCCTGGGAAGAGCAGCCCGAATGTCAGACAGAGGAATCTGCTGTGAAATAAAGTGGTATAAATAAATAAAAAATTGAAACCTCATTGTCAATCACTGTTTGTACATTTTTCTTCTTGCTATTCTAATAAAATCTGAGCACGAAAAGAATGAATAATATATAAACAACAACCCCCACTAAACAAACAAATATTAAAATCATAAAAACCCCAAAAAACCCCACCTAACAACAAAGAAAAGTTGAAATCTGAATTTTTTTAAAAATGCACTTAAAAAAAAAAGTTTCTTTGAATCTTCAAGCTTCATTTTTCCAGTCATGAATATTTACAAGTTCCATACACACATGTACGCACAGTGAATAAAATGGGTGCACACACACACAAATTTTTATAAACAAAAAGTAAAACTAAAAACAAGCCCCCCAAAAACAAACCCTTACTTGCTGACTGTATTATCACAGACGACTGATTCTTTCGCAGCAGAGCTTTTCGTCCCTCACCAAGGCTTGGAAGTTTGTGTTTCTGGGCCCTGATCACACACACAAACATTCAGAGAGTTATACATTACATCTGCAGACCTGTGAAATATGAAGGCACACACACACACACACATGCGTGCACACACACACACACACAGCGACAAAGTCAATAGTGACACTCACAACCCTTACCAAAATCCAAACGTTGAAATTGAGTGAAATCTCTACTTATGTTCTGACATGGTGTTGGTGGAGATAAAAACACTGTACCATGTAATTTTTGAGCAACCAAGCTTTTGATGATTCTGACAAATGAGCCAGACTGGAGTCTAAGTCTTAGGTTTCTGCTCTGTCAGGGCCTGTTAATCTTGGTTGCACTCAGCGACTTTTAAGGCAAAGGCTTAAAAAGGTTGACTATATAATTTCCTGCCACAATGACAATGTACTCATATGCCATGTTTTCCACTTTGGGTCTCACAGATAGATGCAAAACATTGGCGAATGCACGTTCCCAAATCTGATGTCGGAGTTTGGTGGGTACTCACAAAAAAAAACCACCCACCACCCAACCAACCAAACAACAACAACAACCCCCCCCCCCCCCCCCCCCATTGCTAGCAAGCACCTCACATGATCACATCTTCAGTATATGTCATTCATTTCTGCAGAAATTCTGGTTACACAAATAGTACTTGATAAGCAGCTGAAAGCGCACAAAAACCAAAAACAACCAAATGATGGGCAAGAGCTGGGAACTGGGTGGTGGGTACTGTGTTTAGGAGCAAAAATTGGTATAAAAAAAAAAAAAAAAAAAAAAAAAAAGGAAAACCAAAGATCCTTTGTTTCCACATTCAGTTGTTTGTTCATACTTTGTTTAGACACAAGACGATGTTTCCAAAAATTAATATCAAACCTTGTAGGAACTTTGTACCAAACCTCCACACAAATACTGAAAGGAAGATAGGGCAGGATGAAAAAATCTTATTTGCCTCAGTCTAATCAATTATATGGTGGGTTTTTTTTGTTTTTTTTTAGAGTGGGGAAAAAGGAGAATTTATCGTTTAGAGCATTGAGGTCATGATCTGACGGGATTTTTGCTCTGGAGGCAACATAAGAAGTAACTATCGACTTCACTCCTCCAAAAAGATGAGACTTTAAACCAAGCTCCCCTGTAGTCTGTGCAAACCCATGCAGAACATCTTGCGCATACATTAAAACCCATTCCGCTTTTTATACGAGTAGGCCAGTGTGCCTGTAGGAATGGATCCAGGACAAAATTTTAGAAACACACGCACACTGGTGGTGTACTGACATCAACCCTGAAGTCTGACTGCAGCCACACACACACTTCTCTGACAGAAAGCATTGACCAAGGTTTTCTTTAACAGTTGCAACACCTGTGGATGGGAAGTACACTAATCATAGATTTTTGTTCCAAAATGATGTAAAACTCAGTTTGACTCTCCCCAAATGTCCCTCACAGGTTACTTCCCTTGATATGCTGCGTCCAGAATATTTTGACTGGCATTTCAGCAGCGTAAAAACAACTTTTGCATTTTTTCATTTAAAAGTGTTGCAAAATTGTGGTTTTGTCTAGTTAAAAAAAAAAAAGAAGCTATGTGTCTGCTTAGCATTTATGAAGAAGTTTCTGATGGAAGCGAGGTAGATTTTGA
Organism: Stramonita haemastoma; assembly: GCA_030674155.1. Taxonomy (NCBI): domain Eukaryota; kingdom Metazoa; phylum Mollusca; class Gastropoda; order Neogastropoda; family Muricidae; genus Stramonita; species Stramonita haemastoma. The sequence goes on from CM060343.1 coordinate 4,740,108, forward strand.
TGATGAAAACTCAGAAAAGGATTTAGAAAATGAGAAGTCACTAAAATTAATTTGGCAGTGCTATTAGTTAATGCTAGGCCTAGTTTCATAAAATCATCAATTTGGCAATGAGGAAGGTAGATCATGTATAAAATGGAATAAAATAATGAATTTTTAAAAAAAAACTAAATAAAAAAACATGCAAGTAGAACTGTGTTTTCTTGAACATTCCTGAAAGTTCACTGCAAGAGAGTAAAGTCTTCAAAAAGTACACAATTTATTTAGCAGACTTGTTTTTCACTGTTTTGTTTCCACAGTGACATCAACTTCAATTTGAGCTCGTTAGTCATAAATGATGCTATCAAATAAAAAAAATTATACAACTTGTACACCAGTCTACTCACTCCAACTTTTTCTCTCGGCAAACTCAGGCCAGCTGAACAGCAGGCCAGAGGCAAAGTCACAAAAGGGTTAACAGAAAGTAAACAGCCTCTAAATAATAAAACTAATAAAAGAACTGAAAAAAAATCAAACTGATTTGAAAAATCGAATCATGCAAAAATCTCACCGGCTTTGGTGAAACTACAGAGTTCCTGTTGATTTTGTAAAGACTTCTCAGTATATAATTCAAGGAGTTTTCAAGGAGCTTTTAAGGAGCTGGAAGTTAGAACTATCAAAAATACCTGTAGACTTCCACAATTTACCCTTCAGTTCTTATCAAATCATTACCGTAAAATTACAGACCAAGCTGTACGACCCGTGAGAGGAGCAGGAGAGGACATGTATGCCATTATTTTTCCAAGACACATCTGACAGTGCAAAGCAAACTAAGAGAAGAAGAGATTTCGGTAAAAAAAAAAAAAAAAAAAAAAAAAAAAAAAATCTAACACAATTGGACTCTATGTGGGCCCAACCCGTTTGCTTGCAGTTTTTGTTTGGTCACAGTTTTCCCCTTTGGATTTTTTTAAAAATAAAAAAGCTACCTTACAGTTACATTGGGGATGGGATACTCAGTGACCAGTGTCAGAGCGCTCACTTTCCCCAAGCTAAGGTTGAGCAGCTTCAAGCATGGTTTTCACCTGTTACCTATTGGATGGGTGACCATTTGTGCGCCTTGGCTTCAGTACAGTCCCCCAGTCCACCCAGATGTAAACAGGAACCTGCCCTCTTTAGGGTCAGGGAAGGTAAAACAGCGAGGGAGAGGAGATGGGCACTGCTTTCAATATGCTGGCCCCTAGAGAAGCCGAGGTCTCAGATGCCTTGCCCCTATGGGACACCTTTTTTTTTTTTTTTAATATATATATAGTTTTTTACCTTTTTACCATACATTATATTACATTTCCTGTAGCCTTCTTGACCATACCGGAGCCATGATGACACAACCAGCCCTCTCCATCTTTTATACCTTCACTCGGCCTCAAGCCTGTTCACTTCCGTTCAGTCTACAATGTCTACATCTCACCTCATTCTTGAAAGATCTTCCTCTTCCTCCTAGCACTGTGCCTTGCAGTCCTGACTGACTTGGCAAGCCTTTGGCTTTAGATTTTGAGATATGCCCCTACCACTTCAATTTATATCTCTCTGAGTCAAGATCTTCACAGCGATAACTTCATCTGATGTGAACAAAGTCTCCTTGTCCTATCGAAGATGCAGATGATTACCAGGTACTAAGAGTAAAACTGGTAATAATAATAAAAATAAAAACCCTCACAGTGTGAGTGCATCTTTCAAATTCTGCTCCTTGATTTCAATCTTACACATGCGCGCATGCAGGCATTTACAAATTACATGCGCACAGACATGCACACACGTGTGTGTGTGTGTGTGTGTGTGTGTCTCATTGCGCGCGTGAGAGAGAGAGAGAGAGAGAGAGAGAGAGAGAGGAGAGAGAGAGAGAGAGAGAGAGAGAGAGAGAGAGAGAGAGAGATTGCTGGACGCAGCTTCTCTTCACTATGAGCAAGTCACGTATTGTCTCAAAGCAGACCAAGTGGTGGCCTAACACTGGCTTGAAAAGAATGCCCACCTCCTTTCTGCAGAGTAATAATTTTTTTTAAAATTTAAAATAAAGCAAGAATCTTCAGATCGAAGCAGCAAACTTCAAAGTAAAGTCAACTGAACTGACCATGTTGAGGGATGAAAAATATGCAAAGTGCCGGCATTTCTGACTTGCCTTATGTTATGAACTGGATTCGTTTCTGTATGCGTTCTGCAAGAAATCTATGCTGTAATCTCTTCAAATAAATAACAGATTTGGCTACAGGTCTCAATGTTTTCCTATTCTCAAACGCGACTGTTTCACCAAAAGTGTGCGCATGCGCACAGGGAAAAGAATGACCAGTGCTAAAAAAAATTCTTGTAGAGAAGGACTGTAGAACAGCAAACAGAAAACTGGTACTTTTTCAACTTGTAATTGCAGTCCATAGTTTAATCCTCATTTTCTGAACAAATTACAAACATATCATAGGGGGTAGAGCCGTCGCTGTAGTCTAGTGGTTAGGGCGTTGGACTCGTAATCTAAAGGTTGCGGGTTCGATCCCAGCTTTCGGCTATGGCGTTGTGCCCTTGGAAAAGGCACTTTACGGCTATTTTCTCACCCCACCCAGGTGTAAAAGGGGTACCAACCTTGTGTTGGGGGTTAAGCCTGCGATAGACTGGCGTCCTATCCAGGGGGAGTCTATGACTCTCAGTCGCTTAACGCCACAGAAACCGGGATAAGCACCGGCCTGATGACCTTAGGCTTGGGACAGACTTTAACTTTAACATAGGGGTAGGTGATCCTGTGCTTGTAAAAAATAATTGGAGCATAAAAAGGTGATCATGGGCTTCCAAAGAAGGCAAATTACCTCCCTAGGCAAAATAGGTGGGGCGATTTAAATAGCAGGCAACAGGCATTGTATATCTGCAAAATCACAATCTTTGGACACCCTTCTTGCTTTCGTTTTTTATTACTTTTATTTTGATTTTTTTTTTTTTAATCTACATTTAAACAGAAATTCTCACTCATAATTCCCACTTTTAGGGCTTTTTAGGGCCTGTCATTTTTAGGGCTTTTTAGGGGCCCTAAATAGTCTTCAAAAATCAGGGCCTTTTAGGGCTTTTTAGGATTTGTGTGAACCCTGGAATTCATATGGACAATACCAAACTGGATTTTAGTAGGTTGTTCAAACATTTGTTTCCTACAAAATAAAAAGTATCAAAAAAATGTTCTGTTGGATATATTAAATGAAAATGTTTCTTTGTTTCATATAAAAACTGAAAAAGGCTACATGAGATAAGTGGTTGAGGTAAACAACCTTTGCTAGTATGCCTCTGGCCACAGAAACAAAAAACTTAATTTAAGTCTTTGTTTTTCCTGACATGAAAAACTGCCAGATAGATCATCACCCCCCCCCCCCCCCCCCCCAAGATCAGATGGTACAAAATCCTGAAAAATGTTGTTCTGGTGCCTTCCAGAAACATGAGGGAATGGCATCTCCAAAAACACTGAGAATTCTTTCATTGCATTGTTGGTGACATTCTAAATGTTTTTCGATTGTCAGCCAAGCTCGGTATCTCAAGTAACACTGTTCCCAGACATAATTTTCATAGATCTCCATTGACGATGATTGTGTTTCATCAGTTAGAATAAAGCTTGTATAAAGCCCTGTGAAAGTGTGTAAAGTGTAATGCACAGTTTGAGCTGTGTGATGAAAAGTGGTGTCACTAGGTGTCCGGCAATACAGTGTATACTTAATTGAATTATCAACCCCCCTCCAATTCTTTTCCCTCCAAATCCATCTTAGTGGTGATAAGCAATCTGTAAACAGCACTTTACATTGTATCAAGTATCAAAGTTGTACATTTCTAGACTTCTAATGCTGTAGATCCTCCATGCCCCCCCCCCCCCTAAAAATTCCTAGGAAATAAAGATCCTGAATTTAAACTTATGCTGCGTTTTTTTAAAGAAAGAAGTCTTTTAAACTTTTGTGAAAAACAGGTCAATATTCTTTTAAAAAAAATTTTTAAGAAAAAAAAAAAAAAGAATTGGTTGTTTTCTGCAAACTTCTATTTCTCATGCCAAAAGATCAGCAGAATTTTCGGTACCATGTTCAAGATGCTAGCATGTTATTTTCCCTTTAAATATTTCAAAACTTTCAGGAAGAAAACAGCACAAAGTTCAGCAACTGTTTTCATAACTTTCAAATTCAATCGGTCTTTTGTCAAGAAACAGATTGTTAAAAAAACAAAACAAAAAAGCCATGCCATTCTGAATAAAAAGATCAACATCAGAAAAAGAGAAAAGTAACCAGGTCCCATAAAATATACATTTTATTCTATACTAAGTGCATTATTCTCTACCTGCTCTCACAGTGCAAAACACATTACGGCTGTGGTCACAATGTAGAGTGCAAGAAACGCTTTCTCCAACTCGTCGTGTGACCGATGATGAGGATGACAATGAAAATTTCACTAATCTGTGGAGTTTAGAATTCAAGATCACTCCAGATTTTACGTTTCTGTTAAGTCTAGGTCTGCACAACCAAACTAAACACTAATGACAAAATATGATAGTGATACACTTAAAGCAGAAATCCGGAGTGCCAAACAAAAAACCTAAACTCGTGAAATCTCAAAGTCTAACTCTAACCCCAAATGCTGACAACATTCTTCTAAGGATTCCAGTCTTTCCATTAACTCAGAAGCTCATGCCACATTTAACTGGGGAGAAAATGGCTATGGCTATAACAAGAAAAACAAAAGCCTTGACCTCTTGGAAAAAATCTAAAAAAGCAAGTTTCACACACACATAATAAAAAAAAAACACCCCCACACCCCGAAGATGCAGGAAACGTCTGATATAGAAAATATCTAGATTCAATGCACAGATTTTTTTTTCATACTTCCCAAGTTGACCAACCTTTCAGTCCAAATCATAATGTTAAAAAAAACGCCAACAAACAAACCCCCCCACAAAAAAACGCCAACAAAACCAAGCACTGTATACTTTAAATTCATCTAAAACTGAAGATATTCTCTGTCGGCCAAATTACAAATAGTTAAAAAAAGTTAAAGTCTGTCCCGAGCCATATAAGGCTCATCAGGCCGGTGCTTATCCCGGTTTCTGTGGCGTTAAGCGACTGAGAGTCATAGACTCCCCCCTGGATAGGACGCCAGTCTATCGCAGGATTAACCCCCAACACAAGGTTGGTACCCCTTTTACACCTGGGTGGGGTGAGAAAATAGCCGTAAAGTGCCTTTTCCAAGGGCACAACGCCATAGCGGAATAGCTGGGATCGAACCCGCAACCTTTAGATTACGAGTACAACACCTCAACCACTAGGCCACAGCGGCGGCAAATTACAAATAAGATGACGCAAATGGTACAAGTATCCAACTTTACTTTACTTTCAGGCACTTGTTCACTCTAGCTCTGCAATCTTTTCTTTACTAACATGTGATGATCTGTCCAGTTAAATTGCAATAGCACCCTGACTGAGCATAAGCACCAAGTAATCTGAAGCAAAATAGAATAATTTCATGAAGCTTAAGTTATTAAGTGGATTCCTGCATGGAGGTCGTCTCTTACCAGTCAAAGGGAAAGTTAATCATAACTGGACATGCCAGTTGACATGAATGTTGTCCTTTTCAGAAAGAATCAAATCTTTTATTGTATAAATTCATCCGTATTATATGTTTTAATATTTTAGATCTCATTTTGAAACAGAAACACAGCTGCAAATAGTAAAACTTTTTATTTCTTATGTAAAACTAATTGCTTATGTTTGTAAGCGCTTGCAACACAAAAAATCGTCTCTACTTTTAACCTCCTTTACTAGTTTTTTGCAACAAAAATTCTGTCCTCTAATTTTAAACCCTATCAGACTTATCGGCTACTCACGACAGCCACAGATCACATCAGAGACTCGGGCACAAACTTGGAAGGAAGAGTTTAAACAGAATATAAAAAAAAGAGCAAAGAAAGCAATCAAGGCAGCTCAGGAGGGATGGTGCGCACCTTTGGCCTTGCTCTGCTCGGAGACGACGAACTGGAGGTTTGTTCTGCCATTCGCCGGAGCGGAGCAACCCCTCATAGTGAACAGACAGAGGCACTTCTGCAACCCCCAAACACCACACTACAGTTACCAAACTCTACCTAACCAAAATCCAACATCATGTTATTGCTTTGTTACACTTGCCCCTGACACACAGAAAAATTGTGTTGTGGAAAACCAAAGACTTCTTTTCTGTCTGTAATCGTTATTTGATGATTTATTGATTAATAAACCTGTTTGCAATGTTGTCACATGACTAACCATTCTGCAAGAAGACCGCACATTTCATGAAGCCTCCCATTCAATGCATTAGTCTGCAACACCAAATGCAAACATGTTTATCTCTGAACTTTTTGCAGAAACTGAAATTTCAGTGATGGTAATTTTAATCTTGTATTGAGAGCATCCGAAGACAAGGTCTGCATGACGAATGCTTGACTCTTCTAGAAAGTAAGAAATCAGAAGAACTGTAATAGTTCAATATTGAGTACATGTATACAATACATTTCTGACACAACAAACAGTGCCAAATATATTAATTACAATCTTAAACACAGTTACAGATATAAGCTATGCTGCGTATTTCAAAAATACATACAAGCATCAAGTTGGAATCTAGGTTTGTATCAAACTATTACTCTCTTCTGCTCAAATAAGAAGAAAGGTGGAAAGTTGGCTTAGACATTCACTTGCCTAACATGTAAACTGTAAGGTTCTGGGTTTGATTCCCTGCCTTGCCCTTTCTTCCCAGTCTGACGAGGAAAATGAACTGAATGTCAAGTCTTTCAGGAGACTCCAAACCAGCCAGACCCTGGTACTTACAAACTTGTGCATGTCAAAAGAACCCACAGAAGTAGATAACTGGAAAGAGCAAGGCGGTACATCCTGACTATATCGACAGATCTATTTTATTTACAACTGTATCCCCAAAGTGGGAATGTGGCTACCTTAATGGTGGAGGAAAACCCAGTCGCATTCACAAAAATCTCACCCATGGTGAATCTCAAAGCTCTGAAAATGGGGAAAAAAATCCTGCTCAAGTCAAGTCCTTTTCTTCTACATTAATGCTTAGCCAGCAAACTAGTTCTACTGTTGTCTGTCATATGAGCAAAAAAATACTTTGTGCTGCCAATAAGTGCCTGACAAGTCAGGCCCAGCGCATCTGACTTTGGAGTGCCGTAACTATACAGATACTGAGATAGTATGTTTTTTCTTGGGAGTAAAAATATAACGCATACTTTACCTGATATAACTTCCAAAAAAAAAATCCTTTCTCAACAGAAATGACTTATCAAAAACCTTTGTTAAATATAATTTGGATATCAACTTTACAAAAATTATTCTGAGAGGAAAGGATTCTTTTTTTTACAAAAATTATTCTGAGAGCAAAGGATTTTTTTTCTTTCCTTTTTTTTTTACCTTCACGGAATGAAAGCACTGGATGAAAAGAAGGGTCCATGAGCGAAACGCGTTCCTGAAAGGACATGTAGTGAGGGTCAACGGTCTGAAGATTCCGGTCTTTCCTGAGGCACAAAACACAAGGTGGCATGGCTGGGTGGCAGTGGCACTTCACAGTGGACAACTTGGCTACTTTTGCAGAGTTTGATTCCAGTGCGCTCATCCTGACCAGCTTGCGTTTGCGCAGAGGATGTTTGAGGGGACAACACCTCGCCGCACGACAGGTTGGGTCGAACACTGGGTCTGTGTTCGTGAAGGGGTGGGGAGAATGGGTAGGGTGATCCACAGCGCTTCTGTCTTCAGCGTCTCTTCCACCACGCGGACATTCTGACCCACACTAGTCACTCTGTTCACAGACGCTTCCAGAGAACGGTCCCCTGCTGCGGAATGGGAGCTACCACTAGATGAAGGGGGGTTGCTGCCAGTAAAAGCAACAGACTTGTTAGGCGTCTGAGAGGTTTGCATATCACCAGATGACTGCAGCTGTCTCGATCCTTGAGGAACGGCCGATGGCGGTAGCGCTGAAACCCTGCCGTCATGGCTGCACCAGGACGCCTGGTTTGCGAAAATGGTGCCACTCTGTGGAGGTGCGGGTTCAGCCAAAACCACCAAACCCTTGGACGTGCGGGCTTGCCGGAAAAGGTCGGTTTGAAGGCGGATGCGATATTCCAGGTCAGACACCTGTGCCTGCAACCACGTCCACCGAGACGCTGTGGACGATCGCTGCGATGCCCACTTCCACTCAGCCCTTCTCAACCTGACGACAAACAAATAATTTTAAAGTACAATAATATACGATGCAAAATTATGATTTCAGTACCACTACCAGTGCGTCTGTCCAGTACAGTCCGGTGTCATTGTCACTGAGCATTACAGTTTCCAGCCTTTCAATTTGATATTTTACTGTATTTCGCATTTTCAGGGTGTTTTTTTTCCCCCACAGATCACACTTGTTTAATCATTAACTTTAAGGTGGGATATGGGGGTTGAAAAGTTGTTCTGATAAGTTTTGTTCACAAGCTCATGTTGAACATGAAGTCGCACATTTGAAAGGGCATCACTTGTTTGAGAACTCGACTGTTTCAGTGCTTGTGAGTGCTTTCTTGTCTTTAAAATAGGCATATTGAATTGTTTCAACTTTCATGCTCTATGGTAGCTGCAGTGGAAGTTTGCTTGACATCTGGACAAGTACACATGTTTACAGACATGCAGTGGAACTGGTGACAGATATGATGGTGAACATGAAAACAGTTGTACAGTGAGTACTCCATTCAACAGTTACACCTGACAAAACCACTTTGTTCATGAATGTATCATTATATTTTTACTAGTAGTGTCATCCTTTATAACCCTTGCTCAGCTAGTAAGAAGTATCAATACTCATTTACAGAACAACTGTTGACGTTTTTCATGTCCACAGTCCAGCATCATAACTGAATTTTCACTCGGTGGTCTGACATTTTCCATGTTTTCAGAAAAAAGTAATTCAAAGTTATCTTTTGCTTTTAGTTTTCATGCAGGTAAATGGTTTACTTTTTTTAATTCAAACATTACAGAAACTTTTAAATGATTTCACATTATTTGAAATTCCATGACTTGTGTCCCGTTTTTTGCATGACCTTTCGGCAATGTCTCACTGATTTTAACTATTTAAGGCAATGACCTCATCACCTTCATGATTTCTTACAACAGGCAAATAAGAATACAATATATATTATATGTGATGCTTGAAATATTTTTTGTTTGTTTTTTTCTGCCTCCTGTTTTGTTACGTCCCCATCTTGCTGTTCCTATGCAGCGCATAACAAATCCCGCCATAGCCAGATTTCTCATGTCTCATCCCAAGGGTCGGGAGTCCACAGGGAGCCCATGATCAATATCAGGCCACTGTGACGCCACCTGCCAGAGGGGCCCTGCACTGCTGCTGGGTCACTTTGGTGGTGTTCAGTAGTGCCTGTTCTGAGCTAACATACACAGGACACCACCTAAGCCCACTACTAATGACAGTGTTAGCCCAGTTGCGGAGCCAGACTGAGTGTCACCCACCCCAGGTGGTGACCACCATAATGTCCAGTCCAGCCCCCTCCCCTCGAACCTCCAACCCCAAAGGCTTTGACACTCACCACAGGCACAGAAGTGTATGGAGAAACCAAATCTGAAGTCACCATCGAGAACCAGAGCAACGGGAGCCACCGAATCAGAGGCAATTTTTATTATTGCATGATGATTGATGGTAATGAGGATGATGTAATGATGCTGCTGTGGAAGTGCATTTGCTTTGCGACTACGCTTACTAGCATGCTAATATATCCCGGTGTCAACCGCCGAACGGGGCAGCCCAAGAGATACAGACACCAGTAGTCTTGGTCACGTAAATTTGAGCAACACTCTCAAATTCACATTTGTAAAGTCGATAAAGCTTGACTGAGTGGAGCTAATACTATCAGTCTATAGTACACTCACTCTGGGTAGGAGCTGGCCAAAGTCCGAAAAACCCTGTGTCTCTTATGGGAGTCAAACCTGCGCTAACCACTGCACCATGGCGGATCGTTTGAAATGTTTTTGTTCATCATCGGCATAAGCCAGCTGATTTCTTTTTCAAATAAAAACAAATTTATTTACAAAATTTGGTCAGGGCTATCTCATCTTTGTCCTTGCACTTTTTGCACCAGTTCAGCAGCTGCGCAGCATTTTATTTGAAACACAGACCCCCCCCAAAAAAAAAGGACAAATACTGTAAATGTAATACTAATACAAGTAATAGCAAATTTATAATACTAATAGCAAATTTATAACACACAAAATAAGGAAATGTGGGGGGTGGGGGTGGGGGCGGTCAAGCATGTACATGCTTAATCACAAACACTGAAACACACCCTAGTTGATACAAAGGGGTGGGTGGGTGGGGGAAGCATGTACAATCAGAAACACATGGTAGTTGATACCATCTACTTTTCACATCTAGTTTAACAAAAAAAAAAGGACAACTTACACCTTGATTAAAAACCAAGTAGGCCTATTGAAGTAGCCAATCGATCAATCGGATCATGAATAAACTTATCTTTATCAAGAAATGATGATAACACAAGCTTAATAAATAATAGTTAATTAAACTACAGTTTGCTTTGTAATTCACTCAGTTCACACTATGCTGCACAGTTATGAGTACATGAAAGTAAATTTGCAAATTTTGTGAGAAACAAGCCTCTTGTAAGTTGTCCCCCTTCACTCTTTACATTAAAAAAAAAACACACAAAAAACCCATTGATCTACAGCTCTGTCAAAGTGTTGAGATAGGCTAGAGAACAAAAAGCTGAACGGAAAGGGCTGACAATTTCAAGATTAAAAAGAATTTCGCCAGAACTTACAGTGGAGTTGCAGGCAATGCGTGTTGGGCATCTGGTCCATCTTCCGTATCAGTTTCCCCACCAGAACTGCTCTCGGTTGCATCGAGTCCAGTGCTGCCTGCATCATGTTCAGGTTCATCGTCATCTTGGCAGCCGCTGCAGTGGCGTCTTTGCGGTCTTCATCTAACATGTTTAAAACGGTAGTTACTTCTGGTTTGACCAACACTGGCAACTGTGATGTGGTTCCCTGTTTTTGCATTTTATGAACCAAGCTGACTAGTGCCGCTGTGGACATGTTTGGCACCGTCGCTCAGCAGCTCCTTATTGAGATCATCACCACCACCTTGGCATCCAAGGCTAGACTTGTTAGGAGATTTGGGCACAACTTGCAAGTTCTGACGCTGATGACTAGCAAAGCTTGATAGCTCCTGTCGAGTATGTTGCTCCACCTGCCGAGACTGTACTCGCCTCAGCCGACGTTGCAGAAACTCTATTCGTCTTTCTAATTGTGCCTGTTTCTTTGCAGCTTCGTCACAATGCTCAGTCACAGCTCTATCTACCTCATGTACATCTGATGTAGACTCCCTACAATCAAGTGCTTTATGAACACTGGCATGTTTTAAGTGTCTGTAATTCAAATTTCCCACAGCCTTTATAGGTGTTCCAGTTGTGGCATTCTGAGAAGCTGGTTTTATGGACAGAGTCCCAGGGTATTGGTGTCCACCTGGTCTTGAGACATATAAGTGGCCGCTAGTTCGCATATGACTAGGCCTAGCTGTATTTGCCTTTCCCTTCCCTCTTACCTCACCATGTGCCTGTGGTCTGTTTCGAACTGTGTGACCCCCATGCTTTGCATTTCCATGTTTAGCACCGTCTTTGTCCACCACTGTCGGATTCATTGTTCCCGTTTTATTTTTATCTTGTCCACACAAGAGACTTGTTGCACTTTTCTTTGAATCCGACTTTGGAAACAAAACCCCTTTATGTATCACAATGTTTTTAATCTGTCCTGGCACTGCGATCGTTCCGACTACGCCTTGCAACTTCGGCAAAGTCGATTGTTTACCAACAGTACGCAAGGACTTTCCGCCCAGGTACGAAACCGGCGACACCTCAATACTGTCCGATTTTAAGCACTTTCTTGATTTTTTGGCTGGGATAATCGTCTGGTTTTCTTTCTTTGTCTGATCATCGGCTTGTTTCCCAGCTGAAACAGGGTCCGACGATGCAGGTGTGTTTTCTGGGA
>CM060343.1:4757169-4762169 GCA_030674155.1 Stramonita haemastoma
AATTTTTAACAAAATAACTTACACCACGAAGAATTCTTTCGGGCTTGTTTTGAATATATGACATCATTTACATCCCTCAAATACCATTCTGACGGTAGATATCCCAAGATCATTAGTTTGCTCGACTTCGGAAGACATTTTGTTTCAAACTTACAGAAATCATGCCCGATACATCGGACAGTCTAGAGGGTTTTTTTTTCCTGGAGAAAGAATGAATGATAATAAATGAATGAGTGAATAACTTTATGGGGAGAGTGGAGTCAGCACTGATGTTAACTCAGGAGAAAATCTCCTCGAACACGACCGGTGTCAAATTGCGAGCCCAATGTTCTGACCACTAGGCTATCCCGTCCCTCCAGTGTGTTGTGTGTGTGTGTGTGTGTGTGTGTGTGTGTGTGTGTGTGGTGGTGTGAATATAAGTGACACCTACATATTAAAATGTTGGTGTGTTGCTAGAAATCATGGAACATATTGTATCAGTTGCAAGACCTCAGCATCACAGAAATCACCTTGCATAGTGACCCAGAAAGGTGCGATAGGATCAACCATTGCGGTCATCAGTTAAAAGACAACAAAGTGGCATGTGTGGGGACTCTGAACAAAGGAATGCCGTGCCATGTACGGCAATAAAACAGTTATTGATGCTAGAATTAAGGAGACCTAAGGACAAATCTTTCCTCGGAAAAGCAGAAATTTGCAGTCAAGCACTGCAAATTTTTTTTATAAATGCTTGTTCTGTGGAAAAGGGGAAAAACTGGCTGAGAAATTAAAAAGATATTCAAATGGTGCCACTGGAAAACTGATACCTATTAGGACCATGCTGTTTCAGCAATCAGTATTGGAACACTATGAGTCTAGAGGAGAGTCATGGGCCCAAAAATGCAAAAGGGAAATTAGAATTTGTTAAAGACTGCATCACCAGTGACACAGTATAAAATGCTGTCTGTTGTAACAACTTTCCAAATGCTGTGGAATCCCCCAGATATTTAGAAATGCTCAGCCTGTTGCCAAGAATCTACGCCTTGGTAGACCTGAACAAAGTGTGCGACTTGAAACCTTTAAGCAGACAATTCAGTATTTCGACTCTCTTGATGATGACCAAGTCACAGTGCTTGATGTAGTGAGTTTCATGAAAGACTTACTTAAGGACGCAGAGAATGATGCATACTGTGCACAACATATGAAAGTTAAATTCTTAAAACACTATGTTAATGAAATTGCATTTGCTCATTCCAATAACAAAATTGACACCATTTCACTCAGAAAAATAGCAGACTGTTTTTTGTTTTTTTTGAGAAGTTTTAACAAGAGAAAAGCGAATCCAGTGTTGAAGATGAACAGATGTGTTTTACCAAAGAAAGCAGTAACTATGATTCACAATGACATCAAGTCCCTGGTCTCTGCAAGACAGCTATCCTGATGCAGACAGCATTGAAAACCACGCAGACATCCTGCCAGCTACAGTTTCTTAAATCTTGATGCAAGTCACCCACAAATGTGAGGAGAATTAAAAAGTATCAGCAATTAGGCAAACAATTAGACACACTTCATCAACAACCAAATAAACAAGGACAAACAAGGGGCTGCTTTTTGTTCTTGTATTTAAAAAAAAAAGATTACCCTCTCCCCACCCTCCTCCTACCCCCTCCTCTCCATCCCCTCCTACCCCCCTCTCCCCCCACCTCGCTCCCCCATCCCCCTCGCTCGCTCCCCCATCCCCCTCGCCCCCTCTACCCCCTACCTCCCCCTCTACCACCCCTACCCTCCCCCTCTACCACCCCTACCCCCCCACCCCCTCCCTCCCCCTCTCCTCCCCCTCTACACCCCTCCCTCCCCCCTATACCACCCTACCCCCCCACCCTCCTCTACCCCCTCCCTCCCCCCTCTACACCCCCACCCTCCTCTCACCCCCCCCCCCCATCTCACCCCCCCCAACCCCACCCCCTCCCTCTCACCCCCTCCTCCCCTCACCCCCCCCATCCTCCTACCCTCCACCCCCACCCTCCTACCCCCCACCCATCCTCCCCCTTCCCCCACCCTATCACCCCCCCATCCTCCACCTCCTCTCCCCACCCCTCTCTCCCTCCTACCCCTCTATCCCTCCTAACCCCCTCTATCCCCCACCCTCCTACCCCTTCCCCACCTACACCCCCCCCCATCCCTCTCCACCTCCTCTCCCCACCCCTCCATCCCTCCTACCCCTCTCATCCCCCCACCCCTCATCCTCCTACCCCCTCTCACCCTCCTACCCCTCCTACCCCTCCACCCCTCCTACCCCCCACCCCTCCTACCCCCCCACCCTCCTACCCCCTCTCCCCCCCCCACCTCCTACCCCCTCCACCCCTCCCCCACCCCTCCTACCCCTCTCACCCCCTCCCCCACCCCTCCTACCCCTTCCCCCACCCTATCACCCCCCCATCCCTCCCCACCTCCTCTCCCCCACCCCTCTCATCCCTCCTACCCCCTCTCATCCCTCCTACCCCTCCCCCCCACCCCTCCCCCCACCCTATCACCCCCCCATCCCTCCCCTCCCCCACCCCTCTCATCCCTCCTACCCCCTCTCATCCCTCCTACCCCCTCTCATCCCCCCCCCCTCTCATCCCTCCTACCCCCTCCTATCCCTCCTACCCCCTCTCATCCCCCCCCCTCATCCCCCCCCCCGACCCCTCCCCCCACCCCTCTCACCCCCCTCACCCCCCCCCCCCTTGTAGCCCCTCCCACCACCACCCTCCATCCCTCTACCCCCCCCTAGCACAAACATGGGAAGATAGACAACACATCACTCCAAAGCTCGGAGCATTACAACTTGGGGCAGATCCCCCTACAGATCTGCAGTTCCTAACTCAACGCTTAACTTGTTGTCATCAAACTTTTAAAACCTATATATTAGACGAACAATTCCACAATTTAAAGGTGTTCTTTTCTATATTCTTCAGATTTTGAAAATAAAAGCTACATTTAAAACATTTTGGTCCACCACACCCTGTTTCAGATAGCTGAAACAGCACAGTCACAATTTTACGTAAGAACTGATGCTTCATTTCCATTACATACAGACTTTTCTCTGGAATTATCAGTGACTTCAAACAATAAAAAGTATCTCACTCTTTCTAATAGCCTTTGAAGGGGAGTAAGCCTTTAAAATGTTTTATCAGGCACATAGAATAATGTGTCAAAAACTCTAAATACAGTTGAGCAACGTTCATCTGCAGTAGTAAACTTAACTTTCTCTTTTTCATTCAAAAATTAAAATGCCATAGAATTTCAAACCAAGCATTAAAATGCCATAAGATTTCAAACCAGGCATTGAGATTTTATACCCATTTCTCATCAAAGCTTGTTGAAATTGGGCCTAGGAGATCCACCTTATTACCCGTGAAATATGGATTACCACAAGGATTAATACTAGGACCACTTATTTCCTCTATCTCTAATAATAACAACCTACCTGGCATATTCATTGTATACGGAGCGGGGGGGGGGGGGGGGGGGGGGGGGGGGGGGGGGGGGGGGGGGGGGGGAGGGGGGGGGGGGGGGGATGAGGGAAGAAGGGAGGGATGGTGGGGGGGGGTGGGGTGGGAGGGAGGGTGGTGGTGAGTGGTGGTTGGGAGAGGTGAGGGTGAAGGTGATTGCCTGTTGCCAGTAGTTTTGTATTGACTGAAAATTGTACTTGGTTTGAACACTTGGGTATCACTAGATGGAAATATAAAGGAATAACATAGAGCCCTCCCAAGCTTTCATCAAACACAATATACAGGGGATATTTTGTTATCAATTGTTAACATGTATATATAACCACAGTTATCAGTATAATTATATCAAACCAGCACAAATCAAATAGATTACAGGGGACAGGATAGCCTAGTGGTTGGTTTATTTATTTATTCTTTTATATCGAGGATAATGGAATAAGCACTCATGTGCTTTTTTTTTTTTTTTTTTTTACATCCAGTCCCTGTGTGTATGCAGTTTTGTGTCATCTGTTCCCACCGGCACACAATGGCCTACTCTTACGAAAAGTGGAACAGGATTTAACGTGTGCGCAAGATGTTCTGCGTGCGTTCGCACACGGGGCCTCAGTTTACAGTCTCACCCGAAAGACTTTTGGGGAGAGTGGAGTCGGCGCTGATGTTAACTCCAGGAGGAAAATCTCCTCGACCAGGAATCGAACCCGGGTCGTCAAGTTGCGATGGTGAGCTTTCGTGTGTATACAACTGTTTGCCCACCATTAAGGTAGCTGCATTCCGACTTCGGGGATGATGCCTAAACACAGCACCAACTTGCTAGTGTTTTTTGTTTTTGTTTTTTGCTGCCTCGTCTTCTGTGACGTCCCCGCACTGCTGTTCCCACGCCGATTATTTCAATCTCCCCGCCACATCCTACCCTAATTCGTTGTGTCTCATCCTCGGGATAGGCAGTCCACAATGACCCGTAAATATTAGGCCGCCGTGGGGCCACCAGCCAGAAGGGCCCTGCACTTCTGCTGGGTCACTTTGGTGGTGTTCAGTGGTACTTTGTCTGATTTAACTTACGCAGGACACCACCTACTAAGCCCCCTACTAACGACAGTATTAGTTCAGAGTGGAGCAGGATGAGTGAGTCACCCACCTGAGGTGGCGACCATCACAACGTCCCTCCAATAACCGTTCTCCCCACCAACCTCCAAGTTAAAATTTTTTTTTTTTTTATAACAGTACTGTCGCCTGTCTTCCTACTCTTGAAGTTTTTTAAAAAATTTATCATCACATGTTTTTGATACTTTTTGTTGTTGTTTTGTTGGTTTTTAAAAAATTATTTATTATTATTTTTTTAATGTGTTTTGCTTTTGAAGTAAAAGTCATTTTCTTCCTTTTTTCCATCTTTTCTCTTTTTTTCTTTAAGTGTACTTGAAGCTTTCGTTTCAATAATTAATGATAGTTCCTCAGAGCAAGGTCCTGATGAAAAAAAAAAAGTATGTGCATGCCTGTGTGCGTCATACTAAACCTAAGATGGAGAGAGAG